>PVKA01036703.1:0-21451 GCA_004027165.1 Ctenomys sociabilis
AAGAGGGTCTCAAACAAGAAGGGGCTGAGCCCCAAGGAGCCTGGGATCAGCACTCTCCCTCTAAGAGTCCTCCATGTCTGCTTGCTTCTCTCTGCCTCTGTCTGTCTGTCCGTCTGTCCCTTTCTGCAGAACAACACCCTCAGCTCTGCAGCCCTCATAGTGGTGGAAGAAGAAGTATCCAACAACATTTCCTCATGACCATCGACTCTCTTGGCCCCTAAGTTTTCAGTCTCTGGAGAAAGCTTGGCCTATTTGGATCCCATTTCCAGCCCTGTGCAGAAGCCTGGGCCACACGGTGTATGACATGCTGGGGAGGACTCCCATGTTATGTGTGAGAGAAAGGCAGTTTCCAGAGAAAGACGAGGTTTTGGATTCCTGGGCTGGCCGGACATCCCTGAGGTATTCGTGAGGGAAAAACAGCATTCAGTGGAGAGGGGACCTGAGGTGCCGCTTCCAGTTTCACGTTGTGGGCAGTAAGGTGTGGGGCTCTGAGGATGGAGCTGGATCTCACTCCTCAGCATAAGCTCCACATTTGCCTGGGCCACTTGGGCAAACGGGAACCTCGGTGCCCATCTGATTTAGCAAACAACTCCTGTGACTCGGTGAAGGTCTGGGTGTATTTGCCCTGACCTCTCATCCCAAGAGCCTGCTTCTCTAGCACCCTGATGGACCCCATTTCCCCCATATTGAGCTGTTCCTGGATGTGGCTTTCTGGCTAGAAAGGCCTCCACAGGACTGACTGGGTCACATGCTGAGGTCACACAGCCCTGAAGAAATAAGACACTGCCTCCAGAATGCTATCTAGAGGCAGGAGTGACCCAGTGAAGCCCGGAAGGACAATTCTGTCTGTATGTTCCCATTGCTTCATGACTCATTACATCTTTACTGGAAGTCACAGTAATGACCCAGGTAATGACAAAATTAAGTTTTACTTAATTCCCTATAATTAAATAACCTATGTTTCCTAGGGATAGGGGTGTTTATGCAGGTATTTCCAGATTCTCTTAAATTCATTTGTTCAGACTCAGAGAGCCTGACCTCATTGCTTCCAGCTGAGCTGCAGTTAGAGAATGCATTTATTTATTAAAAGCCCTGCCAGAGACAACAGGCAAAGTAGTTATGGGTGGTACCCAGGCAAAAAGCAATTTAATTTAATACTTTTGACCTGCTTGGGAGATAAAGATAAAATACTGCACATAATAAATTAATCAAGGATAATACAAGCTCTATCGAATAAAGTAACCAAAAAACAATCCTCTGGCATCCTCCTCCTATGTTCTTTTTCTTTTTTTTTTCTCTCTTGTATTACTAATGCCCATTAGTTGTACAGAATCTTGGGTTTCAATGTATGTTTCGACCCTACCCATCCTCCCTCCCTCTGTATTCTTAAATACACATCTCCAAGGGAACCTGGAAGTAAATAAATGATTATGCCTGCAGCACCGATGGCACTGACAAGAAAGCAATATTTTCCTTTTTTTTTTTTTTCTTGGCAGAACTGGGGATTGAACTCAGACCCTTGCACTTACCAGGAAAGCACTTATTCCACTAAGTCATCTCCCCTCCCCCCCTTTTTTTGTATGTAAATGCATGATTTATAGTTTAGAATTTTCTGAAACCTTAGATGAGCTGTGAGCCACCCCAATAACTAAAAGCTATAGGGTTGCTTTAAATACTTTTACATGCTGGGAAAAAAATAAATAACCCTGTATTTTGTTACTCTGAATGTTCTTTTTCTAAGTCAAAGTGAATTTGTTTGTGTTTGGCCCTTTAAATTCTAAGGGAGAGAGACTAATAAAGGTATTATATTCTGGGGAGTAAAGAGGAAACATTTCAGAGAGACAGAGAAAAAAAAAAAAAATCACTGCTCAAATGCTCACATGGCTGTATCCGGTTTCCAAAGCATGCCGTTCTCCCAGAGGAACTCACGGGGCTCGAATGACAGTGAGCTGTTTTGAAAATCAGACATCTTTCTTTCTAAAATACACAACAACACAGAGCTCTTTCCTGACTCAGGTGTGAGGACAATTATGAGAGTTAAGGAGACTTAAGAAGACCTTGAGGAGGGTGGTGGTGGGCAGGGCCAGGCTGAGCATGTGGCTAGATGGCAGGTTCAAGCTCAAGACCCAAGGGTCTCTCCCAATCTGCTCTTCCATAAATGGTGCTGGGAAACCTGGATGTCCACAGGAGAAGAACGAAACTAGATACCTTTTGTACCAGACTAAACTCTGTGAGGATCAAAGGCTGGTATGTAAAACCTGAAACTGTGGAGCTGCTAGAAGAAAACCCAAGGTAAACATGTCAAGACATTGGTTAGCCAATGCTTTTCTGGGTAAGACCCTACAAGTATAGTGACGATGGCCAAAGTAGAGAAGTGGATTACATCAAACCAAGAAGACCCCTTCTGCTCAGCAAAGGAAGCACTGGAGAGATCTGGAGATGATCTGTAGAATGTGAGAACATGTTTACACTACCCATCTGAGCTGGGCATGGTGATGCATGTATTTGGGAGACGGAGGCAGGAGGCTTGCTGAGAGTGGAAAGCCAGGCTGGGCTACAAGTGAGACTCTGTCTCAAAGACAATCAATCAATCAGTCAGTCAATCTAAGTCCTTCCTATTAGTGAGACCCTGTCTCAAATGATAATAATGAAAAAGGCTGGGGATGTAGTTCAGTGTGAAGGCCCTGGGTTCAGTCTCAAGTAACACATGTGCACACACACACACACACACACACACACACACACACCCATAAAGGCTTTCTATATGAAAAAGTGCCTAATGTCATTGAACATTAAAGAAATGCAAATAAAAGTCATGGGCTACCACCTGACCCAGTTAGGTTAGCTGTACTAAAACTGTGGGCTAGGGTGAAAGGGGGGCTTTTATACACTGTTGGTGAGGATGCACTTTAGCTGGTAGGGATTATAGTACAGGTGGTTCCTAAGAAAAAGAAAAAGAGACAAGAAGAAAGGAAAGGGGGAAAAAAGAAAAAGAAAATGAAGGGAAGGGAAGGGAAAGGAAGGGAGGGAAGAGAGGAGAGAAGAGAGAAGAGAAAAGAGAGAGCTGGCCAGATAGCTCAGGGGACTAAAGCACCCACTTAGGCAGAGCTCAGCAGCTGGGGTTCAATCCCTGGTGTGCAATGCCTGCCCCAGTCCTATAATCCCAGAGCTTGGGAGGCTGAAAACAGTAGAACCACAAAGAGTCTGATCTGAGTAGTAAGACCCTGAGGACCCTGCACTAAATACATTTAAAAAAGAGAAAAGAAGAAAGCAATCAGAACTGTTATAGGACCTGGTCCCACTGTGGGTTTCTTAGGCATAGCCTAGTGGCAGAGCTCCTGCGTAGCCAGCATGAGATCCTGGGTTAAATCACCAGTATGTAACTCCAAGGAAAGAAGGAGTAGATTCACGCACCCCAGGCACAGAAGCACCAGCAACTTAGAAAGGAGACATGCAAAGATTCCCAGCATTAAGATCCATGGCTAAGGACCTGGGGAGATAGCTCAGTAGAATAAGCACATGCCTGGCAAGTGCAAGGGCCTGAGTTCAATCCCTGGTTCTGCAATAATAATAATAATCCATGGTTAAGAATAGGAAACACACACACCAAAAAAAAAAAAAAATAAGAATAGGAAACACTAATTTTCCCTCATTTGAGTAATATATGGAGGGCTGGCCAAATAGCTCAGCGGATTAAAGCACCTGCAAGCAGATGCTCAGTGGGGTTGGGGAGTGGATCCCCAGGCCTGCTGTGCCAGCCCCATCCCCAGAGTGCAGTGAGACACTGGACATGATGGCGCATGCCTGTAATCCCAGCACTTGGGAGGCTGCAAACAGGAGGATCACTATGAATCTGGTCTAGTAATGAGAACCTGAATACCCTGTAGACCCTTCCCTAAAAAATACAATAAATAAATAAATAATATATGGAACTTTCATCCTGTACTTCATGAGTTTGTACAATTATGTTCCAATTTTTTTAATGTATTTAGTACAGGGTCTACATAGTCCACTATGCAGCTCAGACTCGTAGTGATTCTCCTGTTTGCAGCCTCCCAAGTGCTGGGATTACAGGGTTGGGGCAGGCATGGCACGCCAAGGATCGAACCCCAGCTGCTGAGCTCTGCCTAAGCAGGCGCTTTAGCCCCCTGAGCTATCTGGCAGCCCTTCAACTTTTAAAAAAGTAAGAGTTACAGTGGCTGGGATATAGCTCAGTGGCACAAGTGCCTGCCTGGTAAGTACAAGGTCCTGTGTTTGATTCCCAGTATGAAAAAAAAAAAAAGTAAGAATTACAGTCCTAGGAAGAGACTGGTTTCTACTGGCTCAAAACTCTCCCGAACCAAGGGAGTAAAATTGAATTTATAACCTATACGTGGTGCCAAAGGAAGGAAAACATCAAACTTGACCGTGAAATTTAGTTCAGAAGCTGTGTCAGGTACAGCTGATTTACATTGATTGGTTGGTTGACTGCTTTTATGAGATGGGGTCTTGCTGTGTACAGTACTTCAGGCTATCCTTAAGCTCACTATGGAGCCCAGGCTGGCCTCAAATTCATGGCAGTCCTCCTGCCTCAGCTTCCAGAGTGCTGGAGTTACAGGGGTGCGCCACCACATCTAGCTTTGACGGTATTTTTATCATGGCATTTTTGAGATCGTGACCTTAGGGGTGCAGAGAGCAGTATTTCTCTTTCCCTGTGCCCCACCTCCCAATCTGCTGCTGGGAAAGCAGAGAAAAGGTGAACGGGCAAAGCAACAGCTCCGGTTCTCTGCTGGGCCAGAACCCTCCCTGGGCCCCACGGCCTGGGCTGCGTTCCTTACTGGTGCCCTCGGGCTCTCACATTTCCTGCTTCATGAAGACAAACTGAGCCATTCATCCCCAGCCCACCAGCGGTGACGGAGAGGGCGGGCATTGGCCACCCGGAGCTGGCACTTACCCGTACCTACATTCCGGCTGTCTGAAGGGTTAAACTCGAGTCTGAGAGCCTTGGAGGCTGGAGCAGGAGGATGGGCACAAGTGCAAGGGCGGGCAGCCCGAGCTAGAGAGTGAGTTCAAGGCTGAACCCTGTCTCAAAAGAAGGAATGATGTGGACACGGACTGATAACCTACATCGGGAATCAATCATAGAACTGCTTTAATTCCTTTTCCACTCTGCCCACAACCCAATATGTTGCCAAATCCAGCCTTCTCAGTCTGTTCTTTTCCTGCCTATGCCCGCTTTACTCAGTGTCTCATGACCTGTATCCTACATCCTGGCACCAGCCTCTTAAATGCCCAAGCCTCCCCTCAGGGCCACTCTCTGTTGCCATCCATCCACACTGAATCAAGTTAGTTTTTGCTTTAAAATTTCTGGCAGTTCTAGCATAAAGTTTAAACTTGGGGGCTTTTTTTTTTTTTTTGATGGTACCAGGGATCGAACTCAGGACTTCGCACTTGCCAGGCAAGCACTTCTCCCACTGAGCTATCTCCCTGGCCCCTGGGGCCTTTTATTGAAGGTCATGAATTCATTATTCAGTCAAGAAGTATCGGTAAAGCAGCCATGTTGTTTCCAGGGCCTGAGAAACGGACAGCAACAAGCACCTGTCCACCAGACATGCACAGCCTTGGGGGAAAACCACAAAGCAAGTTTGGTAACATAGGAGCCATGATAGAAGGAGGTAGAAGATGGAACTGGGGTCAGAGTGAGGCCGGAGGCTAGCCAGCTTACGTGTATACTGGTGACCAGGCTGTTGGGGTGGGGGTGGCATTCTACCTGCTTCAGAAGCTTAATACACAATTAATAACCAGAACTTTCTGAGACCATTGCTGGGTGCCACGTGAGGGCCATATCATTGTTGGTTAATAACCATTCGTTAGCCTCCTATTTATTCCCAAATGGGTCTGAATTTTCCCACCTCTGGGCCACCACCTGTGGTTTCCTGTGTCACACAGCTTCCAAGGCGAAGTGCAGATGGCCCCATGTGGAGTTCATCTTTCCAGTTTGTTCCACTGCTCAACCCCACTTCATTATGATTGTTCCAACTTCATTAGAGGGTGAGACACCCAACATTATCTCAGAACCCTTACCAACACCTTACCCAAAGATATATTCTGGGGTCAGGGAGATGGCTCAGTAGAATAAGCGCTTCTCTGGCAAGTTCAAGGGCCTGAGTTCAATTCCCAGTACCGCAAAAAAAAAAAAAAAAAAGATACATCTAATAACATCATCACACACAGCCTTCACTTTTTTTTCTTTCCTTTTTCTGGCAGTGTCAGGGCGGAGCCCAGGGCCTCCCACATACTAAGCAAATACTCTACCCCTAAGCTGTCTCCCCAGTCCTTGTCACATTTTTCTACTTTATATATCTCTCCTCTATTAGATCTTAAATCTTCTTTAAGATAGCAGGAAAATGCCATTTGCAGCCAAAATTCCATACATCCAAATATCTGTTTTGCTATTTCCAGGAGGGGTGGAAATAGCCTTAATTTTTGAGCCCTTTTTTCTTGTTGTTACTATTGTTGTTTGAGACAGAAGCTTGCTATGTAGTTGAGGTTGGCCTCATACCCACTATGGACCCAGGTTGACCCAAACTTGCAGCAATGCTCCTGCCTTAGCCTCCCAAGTGCTGGGATTACAGTTATGCACCACCGTGCCTGCCTACTTTTTATTATATTTGAAAAGAAATAAATGTCTGAGTCTTGGAAAACAGTTGTAAAAGTCAAAACAATACACAGAAAAGTTCCTTGGGGAAGAGGTTACTTTCAAGGATCTCTGAATTGATAATAACCTGTCATAAAAGTGGGTGATGCCGCCCTAATTAGGACTCAGAGTACACAGCTCCCTTTTCTACCTGGTTTACTGTTACTACTTCCCAAGTGCCCCGAGAGAAGAATGTACCATGGCCAGTCCCTAAATTGCAAAATTTCTGGTCACTTTTGCCTCTCCCTGTCTCTTTCTACTTCTTTAAAATAACTCTGCCTGTCTGTCTGTCATCTGTCTGTCTGTGCTGGAGATTGAAACCAGAAAGTATGGAGCTACATCCCTAGACCTTTTCACTTTTGTATTTTGAAACGTGGTCTCGGGAGGCTGCCCAGGCTGGCCTCTAGCCCGTCATACTCTCAGCCTCTCAACATCTCAAACTATGTCCTAATTTTCCACTTCCTCCTCCTCCCAGAGGTTCTTATGTCATGATCATCCACTTAGAAAATTCTTCTGTCTCCTGGATTATCTTTAAAATACCAGTCTTTCCAGGCCACCTCTCTGGCTGAAAATCCCCAGCATGCAGACCTCGCCTGTACACCCTGCTGCCATCTTGCATACAGATTCGACTTCCCTTTGGGTCTGAGTGTGACTTGGTCAATTCTGCAGTGTCATTTCAAGAACACTCCTTTCAAATTCAATTTCAGGGGGTCCAGGAAAATGGCTCAGTAGAAGAAGCACTTGTCTGGAAAGTGCAAGGGCCTGAGTTCAATTTCCAATTCCACCAAAATTGTTTCTCCAGGGTCCACCTGGCTTGCATTTTGGACATGGGGAATTATTCCTGCTCCCCTCACAGTTCAGTCAGCCTCTTCCAGTGCCAGCAGGCCCGTATCACGGCCTCTGGGAGGAAGGGCTCCCCTGTGCTCCCAGGATCCCCTACTGTGGTTCTTCCTAGAACCTTCCCTTCCACTGCCCAGTAGCACTTAATGTCCCCAAGCCCTTTGCTGCAGTGAGGGACTGGGCTGTCTTGGGGTTCTGCTGCCCCTTCCTCTCAGCACACAGCACAGGAAGCACCTGGTGCCCTTGAGTGGCCCTGGGCTGTGAAGACCTGGGCCTGGGAAGGTGGCTCTGTGTCCTTCCCAGGGCTTGCACTATGGACACTGGTGATGCTTTTCATCTCTGGAAATCTCCATTTACACCCGCCCTTTAGCTCTGTGGTTTATGGCACTATGGGGTGGGGGGCACCCCAGCACTAGGAGTCATCTTCCTGCAGCCCGCCCCCACCCACGGTCTCTGTAGGAGTCTGCAATCTGAGCTTCTCCTCCTCCCTGTCTTTTTACTACACTTGATTAAGCTCAGTTTTTTGTCAGTTGTAATCAAGAGTCCCAACAAATATAAACCCATATTCACACCATACACAGAAATAAGCTGTGGGCCAGGGCTATAAGTTCAGCGGCACAGTGCCTGCCTGGCATACGTGAGGTCCTCAGTACTCAAAACAATAAATAAAATAAGCTTCTACTCACTTAACTTACTAAGTGTTGTAAAAGCACAGAGCTTTTTACCAAGATGGTGCCAAAAGTGAAGAAGGAAGCCCCTGCCCCTCCCAAAGCTAAAGCCAAAGCCAAAGCTTTTTGTGGCCCCCTCCACAGCCACAAAAAGAAGATAAGAACGTCACGCACCTCCCGCCCTCCCAAGACACTGCCGCTCCGGAGGCAGCCCAAATACCCTCCTCAGAGCGCCCGCGGGAGAAACAAGCTTGACCGCTGTGCCACCATCAGGTCCCCCCTGACCACAGAGTCAGCCGTGAAGAAGATCGAGGACAACAACACACTGTGTTCATTGTGGCTGTCAAAGCCAGTAAGCAGCAAATCAAACGGGCTGTAAAGAAGCTCTATGACATCGATGTTGCCAAGGTCAATACCCTAATCGGGCCTGATGGAGAGAGGAAGGCGTATGTTGGACTGGCTCCCGCTTATGATGCATTGGATGCTGCCAACAAAATTGGGGACATCTAAACTGAGTCCAGCTGGCTAATTCTACATCCATACTTTTTTCCCCCATTAAAAAAGCACAAAAATATTAATAGGAAATATAGAAGAAGGTTGGTACAACTTTGAAGTAAGACCAGCCTATCTAAACATCGTGTAAAGTATAAGGACCATAAAGGGAGAGATAGAGAATTTTATTTAAAGTACTTCTCTATGATGTATAGAAATATACGCATTTCTATACATGTGTGGTGTGGTGGTGCATGCCTGTAATCCCAGCTGCTGGGAGGCTAAGGTGGGAGAACTGCTGTAGGTTCAAGGCCAGCCTGGGCTACATAGTGAGTTCGAGGACACTCTGAGCCACATAATGAGCCACTGTCTCAAAAAGACAAAATAAATAACTGAAAACTTTAATAGTAACCTATTGCCACAGAAGAGAGTTATCTCTCATACCCATTCACGTGGCCTCTTGGGACAATGACACCGTGTATCCACCAACATTTCAGGTGAATACATCTTGATATTTCTGTTTCAAGTTAGCCACAGAAGTACTTTAAAAAGCACACAAAGAACTACACTACTCCCTGGCAGCTCAAGTGTCCACCCCCAGTTCCAGGCCTCCAAGGCCAATCACTTGGGGCTGGTTAATTAAACCCTATTATTCTGCAAAATGCGAGGCAGCTATGCAAAGGAAGGGACTCAGACGGGGTGCAGAGGCTCACACCTGTCATCCCAGCTGTTGGGAGGGCAGGGCAGGAGGGTTGCAGGTTGGAGGCTAGATTGAATAACTTAGTGAGATCCTGGCTCAAAGTAAAACAATCAAAAAGGGTAGAGATACAGCTCAGTGACAGAGTGTCCTGGATTCAATCCTCAATACTGGCAAAAAAAAGGAAGAGGAAGAAGAGGAGGAGGAGGGAGTCTGTCCATTTGTACCACCATGAAAAAGTGCTCTTGACATAGTGAGGTTTAAAAACTCACCCTGAGGGGCTGGGGTGATGGTCAGGAGAATAAGCACTTCCCTGGTAAGTGCAAGGGTCTGAGTTCAATCCCCAGTACCCCCTCCCCCCCTCCCCCGCCCCCCAAAAGAGAAAAACCTCACCCTGAGGAGCAGTATTACAGCAGGATATGTAGAATAAGGGCTTGTCTAATATAGAGGTAAGGTGCTCAGGCTATGGGATCTAGTGGCCTGGCTTAGAGCCCTGGTCCTTCAGATGCACTGGCAGGGAGCTGAGAGACTTAATTCTGGCATCAGTGTCCTCAGAATCATGAGAATTAGTGAGTTCGTGTCCATCAGGCACTTAGGACAGGGCCTGGGGCAGAGCAAGTACTCTAGAAGCATCAGCTGCAGCAATAACATCAAATTCTATTCATACCAAAGCACAAAGAGTAGCCTGAGGCGAGGGACAAATGGGAGAGCCTCACATTTAGCTTCACTTTTCTATTTTAACTCTATGGAAGTTTCTGTTCCTTTCAAGTGATAAGAATGGTGATGGACTGAATGGCTCATGAAACAAAAAAGAAGTAAGCAAATCAGTGCTTTAAAAAATGGAGTCTATAGGGCAAAGGGGCCAGAGGCCAAAGAGATGGCTCAGTGGAATAAGCGCTTCCCTGGCAAGTGCAAGGGCCTGAGTTCGATCCCTGGTTCCGCAAAAAAAAAAAAAAAAAAAAAAAAAAAACCGTAAACCCAAGGCAAAGGGTCTCTCCCTGGTGGAGTTGTGTTTATTTTTCTAAGGAAGAATGGTGAGTAGATCTTTTTGTGGTAGGATTAACCTGGGGTGCAAATTGAAAAATGGCCTAAGTATGAGGTCTCCCCTTTTACTGACAAATGTTTTAGGGTACAACTTGAAGGGAAATGGAAATACCCAGGGTAATCCATCGCTTTGGGACATGGAGAATGGCATGTGGAAGCTAACACTGCTCTTGTCACTTGTCCCCAGAGGGGAAATGACCTTGTTTCAACCCTGTGTGGAGCCAGAACCTTAGTTCTAAGCGTCTGCCTGCGAGTCCTATCATGCTGCACCTTGGTCCCCACTGCCACCTCTGTCTCCCCTAAACTTGCTCATCACTGTCCCTGCCCCGTGGCTCTCAGTGACATCCTTGACCCCATCCACCCACCCACCCTCACAAGGACACAGAGGTGGGCCAGAGCTCCTCCCCAGGCTACACTGGACTGTAGATTTCTCCAGTTCTCTGTCATGAAATCTGAAGCACTTAGGCCAGGGTCCGAGTCTTACCTGGAAGGCTTTGTGCTAGGTTCCTTAATAAAGAAGGGCACGATGAAGATGAAGAAGATGAGCAGAGACAAGAACAGGGGCCACAGGACACCTTGGCCCAGGTGAACAGGTCTCCGTGGACAGCACCTCATGCTGGGGGGCTGGGGCCTAAAAGACGCTTCTGCACATCTTGGGGTCTGAGGCAGGGGCCGATGGCTCACTGCTGTGTGCCAGCCAGAGTGTACGCCCTTGCCTGGCTCTGGGGTGGGTCAGTCTCTGCCAGGGCAGGAAAGGAGGAGCCGCCTGTGCTGCTCTAGGAAGTCTTAGAGGCTCTTGAAGATTAAAGAAAGAGAAACTCCTTTTGTTCAAACAAGTTCACCTTTTTTTTTTTTTTTTTTTTTTTTTTGTCTCTGAAGCCAATTTCTGGATGTAGAACTTTATGAGAAACAAGTTACACACACCTCACTTTATGGGGCTACTCAGTTTTCTTGCCTTATCTTCACTGGAACTAGTGTGATCCCACGGCCACTCCAGGAGCAGGATGTTCTCGTGTCCCCGTTTCACAGCTGAGGAAACGGTCTGGGCAAGCCCGCGGGTGGCCAGGTGTGGCGTGAACTATGGCCAGCCGGGGCTTGCATTCCCACGGGGAACAACAGCGGCCCTGAGAAATCATTTACTCTGCAGAAGGAAGAAGAAAAGCAATGTGGATTTTTATGACACAGAGCCATAAAACCAAGATCAGTGTTTTAGGTTTTAAGAAAGCAGCAGATTCAGAGAAGCAGCCTCCAGAAAGTCCTGGGGATTGCTGCTTTTAAAAATAGTGCTCCTTCAAGGGCCGGGGACATGGCTCAGTACAATAGACGCTTGCCTGGCAAGTGCAAGAGCTGAGTTTAATCTCTGGTTCCAGAAAAAAACAGTGGTCCTGGTGCTCTGAAGTGCTCTGCCCATGCCTGGCAGTGTGCTCCACTGCTAATGCACAGCTTTCCTTTCTCTGTGCAAAGCCCTTGGCCTTAACAATGGGGTTAAGAAAGAAATGCTTCAGCAACTTCCCAGGGAGTGCCCTATAGCACCGAGAGCAATCTCTTATAGCACTGACCTGGCTCTGTCTGTCTGTCTGTGTCTGTCTCTCTCATTCTCTGTCCTTCTCCCTCAGCCTCTCCCTCCCTAACTCCTTCCACCCCCTGCCTAAGGAGTAAATGCTCATCATTACACTGACTTTATAAATATTTTCTGAATAATCCTGGGTCAATTCCTAACTCTGCGCCCTGACTTGCCCTTCACTCTCGGGTCTCCCAGGCACGTGGCAGGTGCAATCACATGCCTCCACCTAGTGCCCATTTTTGATGCTGGGGCAAACTTTCCACCAGCAACCAGTGCAACCTGAGGAGGGTGTCCCTTTTCTTTCAGCCCGGGCTCAGAAGAAGGGGCTGGGGTCAGTGCTCTCCAATGTCCGCAGGGCTCGGAGGGGCAGCTGAGCTTCTGAGAATTCCTGCACTGAGCTGCTGCTTGCTATCTCCACAGTGCAGTGCATTGAACTGGGAGATCTGAAGGCCTGGGAGTGTAGGGGCCAATCCTGAGCTCCTTTCCTGGTCTCGGGTTCGAGTGCCAGGCTGCTATACTGTGTCCCAGCGCAGAATGTCAAATGCAGAGAAAACACAGCGTTGGGGAGGCTGATGTCAGACATCAAAAGTCTTGTGCTTGAGTCAATTTACTTTTCTTTCCTTTTTATTTTATTTTTCAAGTTAATTTCATTGAGAAACAAATAGCAATGAGACAGTTTCAAAACACATTAGTAGGACAGTTTCAATAATTAATACATTGCATATTGTTTTCTTAGTGGTTATTCACTGTACAAGATGCAGACATGATATCCTGTTTGCAAACACTATTAGAACAAATCCCTCTATTCATTGAATTAAGAGAATGTAGCTGTATATCTATCTTAACTATTTTGAATATACAGATACAAAATGGTCGTTCATTTGTATCCCCTTTTTTTGTTTAGTTTTGCCATTTAAATATTATAGGTGTGTGAATTCAGCAAAATATTCCAAAATAGTCCAATAGACCATAATAGTAGTGGGTTTTCCATATGACTGGCAATGTCATTTCTTTCCTTTTTAAATGAAAACTTTTGACCTTAATCTTCTTTATAAACCACCAGGCAATGAGCTGTGAAATTTTATATACAGTTTAGAATTGTTGAGAGATAATCCTCAGGGAACAAGACACAGATGTCTGCTGTCACCACTGTTACCCAGTGTAGATCTGGAGGCAGCCAGAGCAACTGTACAAGAGAAGAAATAAAGGGAATAATAATACAAAAGAAAGAAGTCAAATTATTTTTTATTCGCAGATGACATGATACTTTACATAGAAGATCCCCAAAATGCCACTAAGAATACTACTAGATTTAATAAGCAAATTCAGTAGCATAGTTAAATACAAAGCCAACACTCAAAAATCATTAGCCTTCCTGGGCACAAATAACAAACTCACCTAGAGAGGAAGTAGAGAAACAATACTTTTCACAATAGCATCCAAAAAAAAAGGAAATGCCTAGGAGTCAATCTAACAAGGGATGTAAAAGACTTCTTGAAAATTACAGTACTCTGGAAAAAGGAAAATGAAGAGGATATCAGAAAATGGAAAGATCCCCCTTCCTCGTGGGCAGGAAGACCCAGTACAGTGAATCGTATGTGGCCATACTTCCCAAACCGTTATTTAGCTTTAATACAATTCCAATAAAAATTCTGACAGCATATCTCACAGAATTAGAGAAAACAATTCTAAAATTCATTTGGAACCAGAAGAGACCTAGAATAGCACAGGCAAATCAGGGGGCATCACAATCCCTGACTTGAAATTATACTACAAAGCTACTGTAATTTTTTTTTTTTTTTTTAAGAAAAGAGGGGCCGGAGAGATAGCTCAGTAGGACAAGTGCTTCCCTAGCAAGCCCAAGGGCCTGAATTCAATCCCTGGTTCCACCAAAAATAAATAAATAAATAAATAAATAGCATGGTACTGTAAAAAGACAAGCCTGCAGACCAATGGAATAGATTAGAAGAGCAGCGACAATTCCAGACATTCTCAGTCACCTTATCTTTTTTTTTTTTTTTGGCAGAACTGTAAAATCTCTCAGAAGCGCCGGGCACAAAGTGAGCTTAAGGCCAGCTTGAATTGCATAGTGAAACCCTGTCTCAAAAGACAAAAAAAAAAAAAAAAAACAAAAAAACAAAAAAAAACAGCCCCAGACCATAACACGCCTCATCCTAAGGGCACCCCACCCTCTAGGCGTGTGTTTCTTTCTGTCTGATAAACTTTCCAGCGCCTCTTACTGAATGCAGCTCCCAGATCGTTCATGGCAGAAGTCAACAAACCTACAGCTACCCCCGTGGGTGGAGTGTTAGGTCTCCGGTCTCCTCTTTGGGAGACCTCCGAGGACAAAAAAAAAAAAAAAAATCATGCCCAGGTGATTTTAGAATTGGGATTCTTGGGGGGGGGGGGAGTACCGGGGATTGAATTCAGGATCCTGTGCTTGCCAGGCAGGCACTTATTCTGCTGAGCTATCTCCCTGGCCCCTAGGATTGGGATTCTTGTTAACTGTCAGCCATTGTGAGGTAGAATGGAAGAAATAAAGATAGGTATCAAAGAGGCAAAGAAATCACAGTTTTAACAATTGTACTTTTTAAAAAATGCATGTAGTGCAGGATTTACAGAATCTCACTACATAGATTGGATTTGTAGTGATTCTCCTGTTTTCAGCCTCCCAAGTGCTGGGATTATAGCACACTCCTAGTCTCAATCGCCATCTCAGCACACCCCAGGGGCGGGGCCAGCACTGCCCCCTGGAGATCAAGCCCAGGCCACTGCGCCCTGCCTAAGCAGGTGCTTCGGGCCACTGAGCTATCTGTTCAGCCCCATAGCTGTACTTTGAAGAAGACTGCAACTTCCAGCACACAAAGTTACCAGAGGTGATCCATCTCAGTGTTCCCTGATGGATGCTTCTTTCCCTGCAGCCTTGTAAGACCCCAAATTCCTTGAGGATACTGTAAATCAATGAATTAACAGGAGCCTGGTGTGCGGCTCATGCTGGAACCCCAGCACTTGGGAGGCTGAGGCAGGAGGATCACTGTGAGTTTGAGGCCATGCTGGGCTGCATAGTGAGCTCAAGGCCAGCCTGAACTAAATGGTAAGAAACAGATTGAGAAATTCAAAGAGTTCAGCTCCATCTTCTGGGGTTGCGTCAGCCTTTTTTCTCTTTCCCATAAGCCAAGCCCAAGAGGGAACTTCCTGTAGACTCACGATTTCCACAGGGTTCCACCCCCAACACAAACAAGTGTTCTCCATTCTCAAAAATCACACCTCTCCTTCTCAGAATGCCTGTAGCTGCTCTTGAGTGTGTACTTTTTTTTCCTAAATGAACTCCTTCATGCTTCTTACTAATGGGTCCTCAAAATTCTTTTTCTAATATGGAAGCCAGTGAACCTGCAGCCTGTCCTGGGGGTGGGGTGCATCTGGATTCTCCTTCTGCTCTTTGGGGACCTCCTAAGACCCTGCCTGGTGACAGTGAGAGCTCCTCTGGTATCGGGTACACCTGACAGTGCTGACAAATGCCAGGTCACATGAAGGGTGGTTCTGGATGGGAGGTCCTGAGAGCTGGAGGTGCAGAAGAGGAAAGATCACATTGCCTCTGGCCATCCCAATTCTCTACTGGGGCCCCTGTAAGGAAAGAATTAACAAGAGAAAACAAAGAGGAGTTTACTAATAGTTATCTCACATATGCACCCCCTGGGAAATGAGTAAATCTCAAGGAGGTGGATTAACTCTACCATGTGTAGTGTTTTCCACTAAAACTGAAAAGGCAGGTGCAGTGGTGCACACCTGTAATCCCAGCACTTGGGAGGCTGAGGCAGGAGGATTGCCACAATTTCAAGGCCAGCCTGAGCTACATAGTGAGTTCAAGGCCAGCCTCAACCTTACAGCAAGAGCCTGTCTCAAAAACAAAACAAAACAATGGAAAGAAAAGGGTTGGGCAGAGGCAAGTGACGGGTGGTACCAGGAAAAGCACAGACCAAGGGGGTGGTTATGCAGATCTAACTTCTGTTGGCTGCATCTCACGGATAAGGAACTCCTTGGATTTGGTTACAGTTCTCTTCCTAGCACCGAAAGGGAGACACCCCTATGCCTGGAGATTATAAATATAACTTTTTGGGGCCAGCGAGATAGCTGGACTCAGTGGACTAAAGCGCCTGCTTAGAGAAGCTTAGGCAAGCGCAGTGACCACTGTGAGATCCCTGGCATCACATGCCACACCAGCCCCACCCCCAGGACAGGCTGAGCCGGCCACAGAGTCCAGATGCACGTTATAATCCCAGCCCCGGGGGAGACTGAAAGCAGGAGGATCACTATGAATATGAGCTGTGTAGTGAGACCCTGTGACAACCAAATACATTTAAAAATAATAATAGAGTCCAGGCATGGTGTCACATGTCTATAATCCCATCCCAGCACTGGAGAGGCTGAAAACAGGAGGGTCACTATGAGTCTGAGTTACATAGTGAGACCTAGTACCAACTACATTTAAAAAATGAAATAAAATATAATAACAATAATAATAAATGTAACTTTCCCTCTGTTTTCAGAGTTTCTCTTGTGGCTGCTCTTTCTCAAAATAAATAGGTCAAAATAATTCATACACTGAGGGTAAGCTCCTGTACCTGTAGTCCCAGCTGTTCAGGAGGCAGAGGCAAGAGGATTGCTTAAACCTCGAATAATTTAAGGCTAATGTGGGCAACATAAAGAGATTCTGCCTGAAAACAAATGGGCTTGCTGCTGGTGGACACCGCGAAAGAAGCATCATCAGTCTCTCTTCCGATTGCCTTCATGTCTAAGTCAGTCTCCCAAGGAGCCTGAACAGCTACGGAAGCTCTGCATCGGAGGGCTGAGCTTTGAAACAACTGATGAGAGTCTGAGGAGCCATTCTGAGCAATGGGGATCACTCACAGACTGCGTGGTAATGAGAGACTGAAATACCAAGCATTCCAGGACCTTTGGGTTTGTCACTTATGCCACTGTGGAGGAGGTGGATACAGCCCTAAATGCAAGGCCACACAAAGTAGATGGAACCAAAGAGAGCTGTCTCAAGAGAAGAGTCTCAAAGACCCACTTAATGGTGAAGAAGATCTTTGTTGGTGGATTAAAGAAGATACTGAAGAACATCACCTATGAGATTATTTTGAGCAACATGAAAAAATGGAAGTGATTGAAATTATGACCGACTGAGGCAGTGGAAAAAAAGAGGGGCTTTGCTTTTGTAACCTTTGATGACCATGATTCTGTGGATAAGATTGTCATTCAAAAATACCACACTGTGAACGGCCACAACTGTGAAGTGAGGAAAGCCCTGTCCAAGCAGGAGATGGCTAGTGCTTCATCTAGCCAAAGAGGTCGAAGTGGTTCTGGAAATTTTGGTGGTGGTCGTGGAGGTGATTTTGGTGGCAATGACAGTTTCGGTCGTGGAGGAAACTTCAGTGGTCAAGGTGGCTTTGGTGGCAGCTGTGGTGGGGGTGGATATGGTGGCAGTGGAGATGGCTACAATGGATTTGGTAATGATGGTGGTTATGGAGGAGGTGGCCCTGATTAGTCTGCAGGAAGCAGAGGCTATGGAAGTGGTGGGCAGGGTTATGGAAACCAGGGCGGTGGCTATGGCGGGAGTGGCAGCTGTGACAGCTGTAACAACGGAGGAGGCGGAGGCGGCTTTGGCGGTGGTAGTGGAACCAGTTATGGAGGTGGTGGGAGCTATAACGAATTTGGCCATTACAGCAGTCAGTCTTCAAATTCTGGACCCATGAAGGGAGGAAGCTTTGGAGGCAGAAGCTCTGGGCCCTGTGGTGGTAGAGGCCAATAATTTACCAAACCACGAAATCAAGGTGGCTGTGGTGGCTCCAGCAGCAGCAGCAGCTCTGGCAGTGGCAGAAGGTTTTAAACACTTGCAGGAAACCAAGCTTAGCAGGAGAGGAGACCAGAGAAGTGACAGGGAAGCTGCAGGTCACAACAGAATTGTGCACTCAGTCAAGCACAGTGGTGGCAGGGCCCAGCTGCTCCAAGGAAGACATGTTTTAGACAGTACTCATGCATATGGGCAAAAACCTCGAGGACTGTATGTGTGACTAATTGTCTAACAGGTTATTTTAGTTTTTGTTCTGTTGAAAGTGTAAAGCATTCCAAAAAGGGTTTTAATGTAGACCCGTTTTTGCACCCATGCTGTTGATTGCTAAATGTAATAGTTTGATCATGTCGCTGAATAAATGTGTCTTTAAAAAGAATGGGCTGAGGAAATAGCTCAGTAGTCTAAGCGCTTGCCTGACAAGCTCAAAGACTCGAGTTTGTTGCTGGGTACCGTAGGCCGAGCTGGTCCCGTAGGCCGAGCTGCACCCAGGGCGCGGGGTGCTGCCTTTAGCTGGGCATGGTGGTACAGTCCTCTAATCTCAGTGCTGGAGAGGCTGAGACAAGAAGATCACTATGAGTCTGAGCTGCTTAGTGAGACCCTGTACCAAATACATAAGAAAATATTTTTAAAATATCATAATTATACAAAGAAAACAAAAAAAAAAAAAAACCATATGGCAAAAAGGCATCTTTGGGGGGGCATATACTGGGCTCCTACAGTGAGAAACTGTCCGGTCTCCCCCTTCTCTAATTCTATTTTTTTTATTTTTTTATTTTTTTGAAAACTGTATTTAGGGGTGGGATGAGCTGGCCAAAAAATAAAAAATGTATTTAATACAGAGTCTACAGGGTCTCACTACACCTACTTGCTAGACAGGCACTTAGACTGCTAAGCTATTTCCCCAGCATTACTTATTATTATTATTTATTATTATTATTATTTTTTGTACAGGATCTTGCTATGCAGTTCATCTGGCCTCGAACTCACTATGTAGCCCAGGCTGGCCTCAAACTCATAGCAATCCTCCTGCCTCAGCCTCCCAAGTGCTGGGATTGCAGGTGTGCACCACCACACCTGGCACCATAATCTAATTTTAATCACTTCTTAGCCTTTTGGCTAAGATCAAGTGTGATATCTGTTCTTATCAGCCCTAGTTTTAAAATATCTTCATCATTCCAAAAGAAAGCCTACAAAAATGCTACTGAATTTATGATGGAGTTGTCCCAGTAAATCCATCAAAAGCTGAAAGTACAGCTGAACAACTCTGCTCTAAAGAAAATGGTTCATTCTGAGCCAAATACAAGTCAGCATGGTTTGAAAATATGGATCCATATGACCGTGAATGACAATGCTCCTCTATGGAAGAGGTTCCATGACCTTTATAGCCGCAAAACAAAGCAAAGCCATGAATCTACAATACCTGAATACTTTGTGGAAGGACCAGGGAGCTGTAGGAAAGTGAGTCTCTCAGTCTGGTTTGAACTTGTGGTCTTCCTGTCTCTGCTTCCTAGTGTACTATAAAATAGATATGGGGAAATGGAACAAAAATATTTAAATGCAAAGGAGAATAAGGAGGGAGAGAGGAAAGGAAGGAGGGCTTCAGGAGTATAGGTGTGCACCACCACGCTAGTTTGGAAGGGCTTTCTTAATTTCATATTTGGAATGTTCATTACTGGCATGTAGAAATTATATATATATTATAAGAAAAACAATTATATATAATATAAGAAAAAATTATATATATATATATATATATATATTTTTTTTTTATATAATTGTTTTTTTGGGTACCAGAAATCTAACTTCAGGACCATGTGACTTCCAGGCAGGCTGCTGAGCTAAGCCCCTGACCCATTTATTTAGAGATAGGGTCTCACTCTGTGGTTAGGGCTGGCCTTGTGCTCAATTTGTAGCCCTCAGGCTGGTCTTGAACCTGCAGTGATTCTCCTGGCTCAATGTCCCGAGTTCTGGGATTACAGGCGAATTCTGGCTGAAGATAGGAGCATGACTATGAATCTGACCTGTGTAGTGAGACCCCGTCGACCCTGTACTAAAATACATAAAAAAGAGGAAAAAAATAAAGCACAATTTCAAAACAGGACAATAGGAAGGTAACAGTGGTTAATACATTACATATTGTTACCTTTAAATCACTGAGTACAAGATATTGGCATTTAATTGTGAAACAATATTAGCACAAACTTTTCAATGAACTAAGAGGAATGAGTAGCATAACTTACAGATATGTGTGTGTTGGCTTTGTTTTTGTTTTACTTTCCTTTTTTTCTTTCCCCATCTCAGTTTTCATTTCCTTTTGAATAGGTTTTTCTCATTTTGCAATATCCGCATACATTTTGGACCCTATTTACGCTTTCAGCTTCTCACAGTAGGGAGACAGTATGATGTCTGCACATTTGTGTCTGGTTTAGTTCACTTATGAATGTGGTTCTGAGTTGCCTTCACTTACTCATAAGGCTCCAGCTTACCCTTCTTTCCTTTTTTTTTTTTTTTTTTTTTTTTGATAAAGTCTGTTGATTTTGTTCAATTTTTCAACGAACCAACTTTTCAATTCACTGATTTTTCGTCTCCAGTGTATAATTTTCTGCTTTGATCTTTATAATTTCCTCCCTCCCACAAGCTTTTGGTTTAGCCTGCTTTTCTCTTTTCTTTCTCTCTCTCTCTCTCTCTCTCTCTCTCTCTCTCTCTCTCTCTCTCTCTCTCTCTCTCTTTCTTTCTTTCTGTGGAACCGGGAATTGAGCGCAGGCCCTTGAGCTTGCCAGGGAAGCGCTTATTTTACTGAGCCATCTCCCTGGCCCTACCCCACTCTTCTTTTTCTAGAAGTTTGAGGTTTACCATTAAGTTGTCTGTTTGCACTTGCTCTGATTTCCTGATATGGATCTTTGCTGCTATAAATTTCCTTCTTAGGACTGCTTTATTATATCGCATAAGTTCCAGTATGTTATATTGTCATTATCATTTAATTGTAGAAACTAATTTCTTCCTTAATGTCATGTGTGACCACTGGTTGTTCTGGAGGGTGCTATTTAATTTTCACATGTTTATGAAGTTCTTGTGGTTTCTTTCGCCATTGATTCCAACTTCATTGCCCTGTGGTCTGAAAATAGGCTGGCATAATTTCACTTTTTTGCATTGACTTAAACCTATTCTATAAGCTAGAACGTGGTTGTTTTTCTTTACTGGAGAATGTCCCGTGTGCCACTGAGAAGAATTTATGCTCTCATTGTGGGGGGAGGATACTCTGTAGATATCTACCAAGTCCATAAGTCCATTTGTTGAAGTTTGTTTCAGGTCTAATCTCTCTCTCTCTCTCTCTCTCTCTCTCTCTAATTTTAAATTGGTACAGGATCTCGCTATGCGGCTCAGGCTTGTAATGAGCCTCCTGTTTTCAGCTTGTCCAGCGCTGGCATTATAGGTGTGTGCCACCATGCCTGGATTCAGTTACCAGCTCAGCATGCCCAGGGGTGGGGCCAGTGTGGCATGCAGGACGGGGGTCTAACCCCGGCCCCTGCCTAAACAGGAGCTTAGTCCGCTGAGCTATCTCGCTGGCCCCAGTTCTAATATTTCTTTTTTTTTTTTTTTTTTTTTTTTTTTTTTT
>PVKA01036704.1:0-21583 GCA_004027165.1 Ctenomys sociabilis
AAAAAAAAAAAAAAAGCATGTGTGTGCATGTGTGCATGTGTGTGTGTGTTGTGTGTGTACTAAATTTT
This sequence comes from Ctenomys sociabilis, assembly GCA_004027165.1. Lineage (NCBI taxonomy): Eukaryota > Metazoa > Chordata > Mammalia > Rodentia > Ctenomyidae > Ctenomys > Ctenomys sociabilis. Next base: position 69 of record PVKA01036704.1, read on the forward strand.
GTGAGTGCACAGTGTCAGCAAGGCTAGAGGGACACTGTGTACCCTGACTTTGAGGACTTAGTCCATGTGTACTTTCAGTTCTTGCGCACTCATAAACGCACAGCATGGTTGGGCGTGGCCTTGAGATAACAGGGTCACAAGGTTCAAGCCAGCCCTGCCCAGCATCATGGATCATTTCCAGTCAGTGATGTTAATCTCAGCATCTCCTTGTGAGCTTTGGAACAAGGATGTGACTGTTTGACCTTGGTTCAGGTAAGGAAATGTGATTAGGAATTTCAGTTCATCCCATTGTGAAATCAAGTTTCTAGGCCTCAATTTCTTCATTAGTATATGAAGGGGTTGAACTAGAGCACATCTCAAGTTGTACATTTTGGCTTAAAAATGTTTCTAAAGTGGAAATAAAAAATGTCAGCTTTCATCAGCCCTAGCTGGACAACTCAGCCACTCTGCTTCTTCGTGGATGCTCTTATGGTCTAATAGAGCAAATGCAAAAACTTACAAGCTAGGCATCTCTGAAATTTCTTGGAAGACTTATGATCAGGGACCTTGATGACGATGTGCTTAGAAATTACTCTAGGACTTGGTGGGGGTTGGATATCAGCCTTTGTGGTCTCTGATTTCTCTACGTAATGTTACAGCTCAAAACATCATTCTTTCCAAGCTTCCAGGCTATGACACCAAAAGATACTACATATGCTGAAGTGGTCATGAGCAGATAGGTAAAAAGTATAAGATTTAGGAAAAATAGAACAGATGGGAAGCATGCATCATTATTTGGAATGAGGGCTCAGAATGATGGTGACTTGGGTAGAAAATACAATTGTCAAGTTTATATATATATATATATATATATATATATGTATATATTTATATATTATTATATATTTGTATATTAGAAATATATATATGTATTAGAAAACAACATATTAATAGAAAATCCCACACATGTCTGTGAGTTTTCTTTTGACCTGCTAACTGAATTATTGTCATGATATTTATGTTGAAAGCTATAAGGCTCTGTTACTTACTCTTTGGATGACAGACAACTTTTAGGACAATAAATTTGAGTTCTAGGAGTGGCTCAGTGATTTTTGTATGAATCCACCTTCATTTCAGTCAAGATGTGATGCCATAGTGCCCTTTTAGATTATTCTTCTAGAACTAGGAGATGGGAGGAAAATTGCCAACTGTGAATGCAGGAGTCTGGTGGCAATGCATTCAAATGCGTCTTTGTATTTAGGAGTTTCAGTTCCATGCTGTTCAGATCCCTCATTGATGGGTAGTGTCAGACCGAAAAGAATTACAGAGTAGGCATTGGATTTTCAGTGGTTTTAATATTAATTTTAACCTTAATACAGATGACTTCCTATTTATGTTTATATTTCAAATTAGCTTCCTTGGACTCTAGCCTTACTTCCTTCAGGGTCTTTCCTCTAGGAAGCCTTATCTTAGTCCCTAGCCCAATATCTATTTTTTAAAATAATTTTATTGAGAAACAAATAATAATTAGATAGTTTCAAAACCGATTAATAGGATAATAAATACATTGCATATTGTTGTCTTAGTGGTTATTCATTGTACTAGATGCAGACATGATATCCTGTCTACAAACACTATTAGAACAAATCGTTTTTATTTGTAGAACAAATCTTTTTACTGATTGAATTAAGAGAACATGGCTGTATATCTAGCTTATTTTGAATATACAGTTACAAAATGTACATTCATTTCTACCCCCTTTTTTGTTTAGTTTTGTCAGAGAAGGGTATTCCTTTGTCATTTAAATAATTTAAGTGTGTGAATTCAGCAAAATATTTCAATATAGTCCAGTAGTCCATAACAGTAGTGGGTTATATTTAGGACTGGTAATGTCAGAAGTTGTTGACTTGAGCCTTTTACAGCTCAGCATATTAATATGGCTTTACTTTTATACCTCATTTTTATACTTTTCTGCTGGATGGTTAAGACCAAGATAAAGCAAGACCTACATAACAAGAACTGTAACTTTTGTATCTGACAAGGTCAGTCAAATCCCCTCAGAGTTGATCCTGAAACCCTGTACTGCAGTTTGTAGATCCTCTGTCAGTGTCAGCCATGTGGATGAGTCATGGCCATTGCTTGACCAATTTGCTCTCTGTGAAAGCCTGAGAAATGTTTTCTCCCCATGTGACTCTCCTTACCTAGCCCAATGTCTAAAATTGAATCAAACAGTTTCTTTTTCAGAGTTTTCTCTTTTCATTTATCCAACTTTGTGGATGGTGGGTTCCTCTTGCCGTCCTCTAGCGCCTGCACTCCGTGTGGGTGTCTGTTTCCATACCTCGGCACAAGCAGCAACAACTCCTGGCCAACCCCTTCATCCTAGTTGCCACTGTGCGACCTCATACTGCTGCTTTGGCAATAGCTTCAAAATGTCCACCTCACCACTACCCTTGTTTCTTGCAGTTGTTCTGACTCCCAAGGAAACACCATTCTCATCTCAGCTTGTCATCAGCATCTGAAGTTGTCTTCCTTTGCTTGACACCAAAGGCCCTTAATGATTGGTTTCAGCCATCTCCTTTCAGTTCCTCCCTACATCAATAAAATGTTCTGCTAGCTCCTAACAAAGCCTTTCAATAAGGTCACTTCCTTAACATTAATTAGCCTGTCTAATTTGCTACAGATCTCATGGTCCAGCCAAAAGTTAGTTTGTGCAGAAGCCCCAGCATCATCTCACTGGAAACAAAGCCTCTTTCACATGACCATCAGTGGCCCTCTGTAGGGTTTGATGCCATTTGTGGCTCTGGAGAATTTCTAGCATGTACCCACCTTAGGATTGGTTCTAGGAGGGAGCAGCTCTGCCTTTTACTCCTGAGAACCAGCTACATCAGAATCCACTGTTTGTTTGCTACAAGAACGAATGACTGTTATGGCAGAAGTCAGAACACCAAAGAACAATTTAATAGATCACAACTTTTCAGGAAGTATTCATTGACTGATTGGGTAATTTTTCTCTCTCAAAGTTAATGCTTTAAGTCTCAGGGCTCAGATGACCCCTTTTCCGGACACATTTGACTTCTGAGTTACTTACAACTGCATGTAGCGCAATAATGTTTTAAAAGAACAAAGACAAGTGTCCTTTGGACTACCATGTCTGCCTGTATAGTAACACATCAGGTTACAGGTGTGGCTTAGATTAGTGCTGGCCAAAAGCAACTTGTTTAGTAAATTTAGTAAAAGGTTCTGTTTTAATTTTCACCTTAAAAATTTTTATTATCACCTATAATAATGTTTCCTTACATAAGTTAAGGGTTTTAGCAATCATAGATTCTGTTGATTAGAGGTAATGTGCTCTGTAGTTCTATAGTCTAAAAGAGTCAATTGTTCTGTTTCCTCCAACAGAAGTCATTCTTCTGTCAGTGGTAACCTCCTCTGCCTCATTCTCCTTTCTGGCTCTGGTAACTTTCCTCTGCCTTCTCCTCTTGAGATCTAAGGGTGGTCATAACCCTGTGGCTACAAACCACAGGTGGTTTTCCCCTTGTGGTTCTATTAAGTTTTACACTTTTGCCAACAACCTTTCATAAATAAACCTTCCTACTATTGCCCAATTTTGAATATACTATGTGTTTTGTAGGGATCCTGAATGAGACAACACAGACACATGACTATCATGTTTATTCAAAGCCTTTTAAAATAATCCTTGGACTTTCTTTCTTTTTTTTTTTCTTCCCTCCATGTGGACTTTCTTTAAATCACTAATCCTTGTGAAAATGAAGAGTTTCATGACAGCAGTCAACAGAAAATGAGATGAAATGACCATAGACTTATTCTGAAACTAACCTGGATATGTTCTCATCATTTTAATACAAATTTCAGGAAGCCCAGCCTTGTTTTTGTCTTCTTAGTTGCTCAAAGAGGATGGCAAAAGGCACTCCAATCTGGTGAATGTTTTGCACTCCTCTTTCTGATGTTTAATGGAGCCAGAGTCACCGGATGGAGTTACCATGGTCACAGACTATTGATCTGAGTCCCCTTCCTCCTGAAGAGCAAGGTTTGTCTGACTGGTTCACGGGACTGTGTGCTACTTATGGAGCCTGAAAAGGAACAAGTGGTGAGAAGGCCATAGGTATTGGAGGCCCAAGCAGGAACTGTACTCAGAGTTCCAGTAACTTGGCCAGCTCTGGGGTGAGGCAGGAGGTGCTCTGTGCTAGGACAACTGGCACACAGCCATCACAGGGCAGGATGGTTGAAAGTAGAAAGCTTTCATTTTCATTGGTTGCTGCTTATTCTGTTAATGTCTGTCAGTATTTTAAGAAGAGACAACGTGATTAGGATCCTATAACCTAGTTTTGTCAGCTGCAAAAGAAACTCTGACAGTGACATGAATAAATAGAAGCCCATGAAGTTGTTAAAGATTAGGGAGGAAAATCACACTGCTAATTAAACATGTATTGCATCTTCTCATTGCTTCTTTAGTTTCCCAATATAAATTTCAGTCTTGAGTGCTGCTTACTCCTCTCTAGTGTGTCAGCCTTGCATGCCATTTCATTTCTCTGTGATAGTTTTGATACAGAAAATGAAAGATGGAAGAGTGTAAATTTAAATACAATAAATAAAATACAGAAGCTCTGAAGTTAGCAGGGTTTACTCAGGAGGGTTGGGCTGAAAACTGACTTTATATGTTGACTAATGTCTCTTTTGTACACTTGGCCAAACTGGAATGGAAGAGCTTCAGTAGTATAGTTAGTGTTGATGCATTGGAAATAATTTCCAAGAGGCATTTTGTGGGACTACATTGTCAGTAACCTAAACCTAGAACCCATGTATGACCTTCAGGAAGTCTTTCAAGTTGTAAGCAAAGTATTTCTATATAGGAGTCTACCTTTATCAATGGAGAACATGTTCTAGGACACCTTCCCCAGTAGATGCCTGAGACCTTGGAGAGACTACACCTTATAAATTAATGCCTCACCTTGGCACTTCTCACTCATCGTGGCTGTAACTTTGTACAGTTTGAGGTGCAGCAGAAAAACTAGCACAGGTATCTTTTTCCTTCTTTGCAATGTCATGATAGAAGATTCCCTCTTTCTATATATCTTAGCACCCTCAGAATGAGTTTTTCCTCTTTATTAAATAGAGAACTTTAATATTTTGTTTACAGAAAGCACTCTATGGTTGCCAGCATCACTGCTCTTGCATTTTGGGGCCATAATTATGTATGCAAAGGTTACTTGAACACAAGCAGTGTGTTCACTTAATAACTGATCTGATAATGCAGGGAAACAGTAAAGTGACTAAAAGGAGGGTAGCATATACACGGTGGCTGCGTTGGAAAAAGAAATGACTCATATACTTAGTAGGACAGCAAGAGATTTCATCATGCTACTCACCATTTAAAACTTATGCATTGTTTATTTTTAGAATTTTTTATTTCATAGTTTGGACTATGGTCGGACGCCAATAGCTAAAACTAAAGAAAGCAAAATCATGGTTAAGGAGGAACTACCATGTGTATTACATATAAAGAAGTTCAGAAATGTATGTTCTTTAAATATGATTATGATGTGATTTCAATCTGAATGAATGAACAAAGTTGTTTTTCTGTTCATTCATGATTTAAGGCATTACTCATATATGCTTAAATAAATTACATCATGGTTCTTTAGGTATTTAGGAAATCTTTCAAAGAATCACTTACTTCTTTTAGTTTGTTTTCAGTGGCTTCTTCTGTAAAATAAGGGGTTGGCTTATGTCATCTCTAAGTTTCCTTCCAGATAACTTCTATTTTGTAGTATGAGACTACATTAAAATGATGTAGAAAATAAAATTGATGTTGGTCCATTCCACTTTCCATTCCATCTCCTCTTTTACTCACTGGTATCCATTCCCACTCTCATTAGAGATTCTCACTGATACCCTGTCCTTCGGGCCAGTTCTCAAAGGATCTAGAAACAATCACTGAAATTGTGTCGAAATTTTGATGGAAAATGTCAGAAAGAGAAACAAATAGTAAATTGCAATCTGTCATCAGGCATAAACTCAAGTCTGCAGGGTGACTTATCTATCCTGAAACCTTGAATAACTCCCTGACTTCATTTATATCACTGCTCCATCTGGAAAACAGGCTTCAGGATGAGTGTCTTATCTGTTTATTTCATGGGTTTGTATGGATCATGAATGAAGTACAATAGGGGAAAATGCTTTATAGCTCTAAGAATGTAGGCCATAGTTTCTAATTTAAACCAATGTGTTTCCTACTTTGTGTTCTGGGCTTGATCTTTGGAAATCCAAGCACAAACTGGGCTGATGGGGAACATACTTTTAAGGTTAGGGTTTTTTGATACTAGCAACTATACCTTAGAGGTGGTTATTGATGTCACCTGTGAAGAGGGCTGACCTGGTTACTAAGTATAGTAACTGACCCACTTACAGTGGAAAGAGCATATTTTGCTTCCCACCCACTGCCCCATGGAAGCTAGCAACTTGCAATCTCTTCCAGAAGTTGGGTACATCACAAGATTTACAGACCATTTCTGTGAAGTATGCTAGCTCTCACTGCATCACTCATAAGGAGGAGATAAGCACCTTCTCACCTCTGATCTTACTCTTTATGTTGCCTGTTGTCAAGCAAGAGTTGTGAGGGAAAGAGGTTTGAGGTTACTGCTTCCTGTCTCCACACGTTGAGCTGGTTTAGCTGCTAGGAAAGGCTTTGTTTTAAAAGCAAAGCACTAAATTCATCATGAAAATAACTTCTCAATTCATTTAGAGAAATGACAGTCAAGCCAATCTTTTGATATTGTAAGCAAATATAATTGATAGGTCAACATTTTTTTTAACCTATTAAAGTTTGGCCAAGGTAAACTTTGCCTAAGCACTCACAAAAGGAAAATGAAATATTTGTAGGGGAAGGACTGGGTGTGTCAGTACCAAAGTATCCTAAGAAAGATGTTTTTATATATTTATTTTTGGTTTTAAAATTATATATATTGGTAAAATTTAGATATATGTAATGATCACAGTCATCATAAGGAATTTGCATCTGTACATGGCATATTTTGATTCTTTTTTCTCCATTTCTCCTTCCCTTGAACTCCTCTGTTCCTCCTTTACAAAGCTTTGCTTTTGTTTTATTCTTCTTTTCCCCTCCCCCTTCCCTAGTTCTCTTCCCTTGAAACAATTCTTCGTATTTTACAGTATCTATTATATATTCTAGGTCTCATTTATACTTTCAGTTTTTTACACTAGGGAGACACTGATATTTGCACATGGGTGTTCAATTTATTACGTTATTGACATGTATCCATTCACGTAGAAATGTCTTAAAGAAGGATGTTTTTGTGTATGCAAGTGTGTACATGCATGTGTGTGTGTTTTATCTGAGAATGTTTTAGCAGACATTTATTAAGTCCCGTATACAGAGTAGTTAGAAAAGGTGGACCTAACCTTCAATGGCTTCTTTTTGCTTTGCAAATAACATTAGCACTTATTAATTGTATGAACTAGTGTGTCTAACTGTGATAATTACATTCGCACATTCATACATGCAGTTTATTGCCCCTATTCTGCTTCTAGTTGGTTGAGGTTTGATGTTTATTATTTTTTGTATATGAGAGAAAAGATGCTATACTTTTTTTCTGCATCTGGCTTATTTAACTTCCCCTAATAACCTCCAGTTTTGTCCATTTTTCTGGAAAGAACAAGATGTCACTTTTCTTTGTGGCTGCATAATACTCCATTGTATACCATTATGTAATACCATACTTCCTCCAATCATTTGTTGACAGGCACCTAGACTGATTCTATCACTTGACTATTGTGAATAGTATCACAACAATCAAGGATTTTCTACTTTCTCTTTTGTATATTGATTTTTTTTTTTTGTACTTACTTATGAGTAGGATAGTTGGATCACATGGTAATTCTATTTCCAGGGGAACCTCCTACTACTTCCCATAGTTACTGTTCTTATTTAAATTCTTACCAAGAGTGTATATAAGCTCCTTTTCCCCCACATCCTCAGTAGCATTTGTTATTTTTTGTTTAGTTGTTCTGACTCACACAAGATGGAATCTCAGTGGTTTCAATTTGTACTTCCCTGATGACTTAAGAGGTTGAACTTTTTTCATATAATTACTGTCAATTTGCTCTTCTTTTGAGAAGTGTATGTTTATATCTTTCTGCCCACTTATTTGATTGCATTTCTTATTCTTTTATTGTTAAATGTCTTGAATTCTTCAAGGATCTAAGTGTTCTTTTAAATGAATAACTGGCAAAAAAGTATGCTTTCCACTCCTAGATTGGAAAGCATAAAGCAATCAAGAAGCCGTAAGGAGAAGTGGAACATTTTCCTAGGTTCTTCTCAACCTAGGTATGCCTTTAAATTTTACAATATGTCCTTAAATTAGTTGAAATATTGAAAGCTTAATAAGAATTATTGTGTCTACTGGAGAGCATAATGACTACACATATTCAATATATGTAGAGTGACAAGTTATTTTTCTTTATCATGCAAAATAAATTTCTTCCATTTAGTCTCCCTTTCCAAAGCAGATGTAGATTTTGAGGTTCAGTGTGATGTTTTTTCCATAGGCTTTTCTGATCACTGACATGATTCAAGGTGGGACTATGAGCTACAATGATATAAAGGAGGTTTTTACCAGCAAACTCTGAACCCAGCTTGAACTCTAAAGTAGGAGGCAGTCAATTACATGGTAACACAGAGTATACAAACTATTTCATGCTGAGTGCTCATGTTTAAGGATCAGCTAATTTAAAAATTATCGTGTTAACACATGAAAGAGAAAAGCAAATGGTAAGAATGAACTAGATGTCTCTCTTTCACCAAGTAGCTATATAACTAATAGTTTATCAGTGCTTTCCCAAACACAGTCTTAGCACAAAGCATCACAAAATAAAATATTTTTCTTTCCAGCACTCAGTTGAAGGATATGCCACGGACAAAGAGGATATGGAATATGTTACAGCTAGCTTTGATAGAGGAGTCTTGGACTTTTCCTCTTTGAGTCATTTCATGATTTGTAGTGCTGAGGTCAAATGGACTCAGGAGAAATCCAATCAATCTCAATAACGTTAAGGTTTGACCTTGTAGATTCCACATTGCACAGCAGGAAGTCTATCTTCCAGTTATTTCCCTATATATATTTTGGCTTCTGAAGGAAAATAGCTTCAGGAGAAGGATTACCCCTTCTTCGTCTGGGAACCAGCACACATTGGAATAAGCTCTGTTCCTAGTAAGCCCTGATGTAATTTATATTTTGCTTTGCAGTGATCTCTGAGGCTGGATGGATATCTTCTTTCTATCCTAGATGTTCAGAGTCCACCTTTGTTTCTGAGCTGTCTATTTTTATAATGCAATGAAAAAGAGATGACTAAGCAAACAGATGACAAAGGGAAGATAATAACTTGATGGTTGGTCTGTGAAATCAGAAGTCATTTTTTAACTCCATTTCTCTCGCTTATCACACCTATGATAATGTAGCATTTGGCAAATGTTAGTCTGCTATTATTTCTTGACTTCATTATTTCAAACCATCTCATCGTCATCTTTTTCCCGTCCAGTGTGTAAAATTTAGTGTTTTCTTCTGTCATCTCCTGTTCATTACATTGTAACAAAGAGAGGAATAATAACAAGGGTTGGTAAGGGCATAGAGAAATTGGGGCCTGAACACACCGCTGTTGGAAATGTGAAATGGTGCAGCTGCTTTGAAAGTAGTTTGGCAAGTCCTCAAAAAGTTGAACTAAGAGTTATAGTGCATGACCCAGCAGTTCCCCTCCTGGTACACACTTAACAAAATAGAAAGCACACCTTCACATAAAAGCTGCTGCATAAGCATTCACAATAGTTTTATTCAAAATAGCCGGAAAGCAATGAAGAAACATAAGGTGGTATGGGGGTATTATTTAGTCATTAAAGTAGTGATGTTCTGATACATATCATAACATGAACAGAGCTTGAAAATATGCTAAGTGAAAGAAACCTGATACAAAAGGTCACATAGCATATGAGTCCATTTACATGAAATGTCCTGAATAGGCAAATCGACAGATACACGAAGTACAGTAGTGGTTGCCTGAGGTTGGAGAGAGGAAGAAATTGAAATAATTGCTAATAGAGATGAAGTTTCCTTGTAGGGCAATGAAAAAGTTTTAGAATCAGGTAGAGAATATGCATTCACAAGTTTGTGAATGTACTAAATAAAAAAACACTGAATTTTACACATTAAAAGGGTCAACTTTATGGTCCCTGAATTACGTTGCAATGAAGTTGTTACCAAAGTAAAAGGAAAGAAAAACAATCAAGACCAATTCAGTAAGAAGTTTTGGTAGTGGAAGGACCTAGACATCAGTTTCCTTTTAAAGTCCCTGCTACAGCTGTATTTATAGAAGGCAAAAGAGCTATGAAACACATAGTTCTATGCAGCTCCCTTCTACACAAAGCAATCCCTCCCAAAAAAAATCCTACATGAATGCAAACCCAGATTAAGTTACAAAATTGATTTAAATTGATTCTGATCCTATTTCTTCAGTCTAGATATTGCTTCAAAAACTCTTTTATTTAAAATGTAAAAATGTAGATAATTATTCATATACCCCTAAAACAATCACAAAAAATGTTCGCATTGAAATTTGAATCAAAGACAAAAAATTGTTGTAAAAAGAAGTTTGTAGTCTCTTTGGTAGTGAGGTTGACTGTCATTGCTTCAGCGATCTGTTTCTTAGGTGGTATGCCTGGGTTGAGGTTTAGTTCTGGGTTTGCATACCATTTGCTCAGTGATGTTTAGGCAAACTGTCAATATTTCAAGACCTCATATGGTCATTTAGTAAAATAAAATAAAAGAATAGGAAGGAAAAGGAAAGAAAAATATTTGTCATTTGCCAGCAATGGAGATATGGTAAGAAGCTATCAATATATTCTCTTCTTTACTACAGTTGGCAACATAGCTTCAGTTTCATTGCCTATAAAGGGAGAGATTGAGTCAGGTGGTCTACAGATTCCTTGATCTTTTTTAAATACTAGTTTTGTTTTTTAACCCAAGTTCTCTGGGTATATGCCAGGCTGACTTGGGAGTTGAGGTCCTCTGCCTCAGCCTCCTGAGTGCTGGCATTGTAGACATATGTCACTATGCCTGCCTTCTTTGATCCTTTATTTAGGCAGTTTAAAGGTAGAAAGTGACCAGAGAGAGAGACCTCTCAGGGTTCTATCCTCTGTGCTTTAAGAGAACGAGTTTGTAAATTTATTGAGAAGGCTGTTCCTGAATTCACTATAGAAGATAAATTATAGCAAATACTTTGGTTTAATATATTTTTCTACCTTTTTATGTACTCTTAGAATGGCCAAGACACAAAGTCAAAATGTTTCAATAATTTTTAATTCCTTTAGAAACTTAAAAAAAAAAGAACCTTTTTTTACAACTTAAAAGCTATTTTTTTGTACATCTGTGTCAGGTTTTAGAATTGCTTCCAAATACATCACTTAATCAGGAAATCTGTTCAACATATGATCAACATCTTAGGAATCTCAATACAGCTTCAAAACTTCTGAGTGCACAGTTGTGGTGTTAACTGTCAACAGAAGGTTGCATTTTGCCTTCCATTGAAAATATGTTCTATTGTTTCATTCAAAGGAAGATGAAAATATAGAAAAGAAAGCCTTGCTGGAGACCATGGCTTTATTTGGTTCATAATTACATATTGATTTGGTTAATGACTCCATCTTGATTTCAGGAAAAAAAGAAAAGATCCTTATCATCCTATTCTAATGTTTTTTCTTCCCAGAAAACAAGATTTTGGTGAAGCAGTCGCCCATGCTTGTGGTGTACGACAACGAGGTCAACCTTAGCTGCAAGTACACCTACGACCTCTCCTCTAAGGAGATCCGCGCGTCCCTGTACAAGGGCGTTGATAGCGCCGTGGAGGTCTGTGTGGTGAATGGGAATTTCTCCCACCCACTCCAGTTTCACTCTAATACAGGATTCAACTGTGATGGGAATTTGGACAATGAGACAGTAACTTTCTACCTCCGGAATTTGTTTGTGAACCAAACAGATATTTACTTCTGCAAAATTGAGGTCATGTATCCTCCTCCTTACCTAGATGAGAAGAGCAACGGAACTATTATCCATGTAATAGGTAATGTGCAAGTTTATCTTAATATCATGCCCACCATGTTTTCAGCAACAGTCCTAAAAATTAGGTCAGAATCGCAGTGAAGCTGCAGGGGTCCCAAGGGTTCCACACTGATAGAGGTCCATCAAATCACTATATAAAAATGTTTTCATTTACTTTAGAGAAAATGTAAAGTAAAGCATTCAAAGTTATATATATTTATACAATTCATGTTTTTTATTGTTATACTGGGGATTGAACTCAGGGCCTTTGCACTGAGCTACATTTCTAGTCTTTAAAAAATGTTTTGAGACAGGGTCTCATTAAGTTGCTAAATTGCCCAGGCTGGGTGTGAACTTATGATCCTCCTCTTTCATTTTCCCAGGGTGCTGGGATTACAGGCACTACCATGCCAGGCTTCAATGTTGTATTTTGAGTATCTTTATCCTCCTCTGACATCCAGTGGGAGAGAAGGAATGAAGTTACAGTCTATAGCAAGAGATCACAGAAGGTTGCTCTTAATTCATGTGGGTCATGGAAGAAAAATGTTTGCATTAAAATGTAAGCCCAGGTGCACTTTAAAAAGCATCTGGGTCTAGTGGATTGGGACTCAGGAAGAATGAATCATATTTCAAATTAATTCTCTTTTTATGCTCCAAGCTTTCCTCTGCTATGTACCTTTCCATTTCCTGAAACATACTAAGGATGCTGGACAAAAGCCTGCAAGATGAAATTTGCTATTAAAAACTCAGTGATCTTAGATAAATTGCTCAACTTTGTTATGGACTGAACTTAATATTATTAAGCAGTATTTTTGAGTGATTTGGGTTGATGTTGAGTTGTGCTGTCTTGAAACACTGAGGAGAAAAATAGCCTAAGAGTCCCAAACTCAGAAGAATATAGTTTTATGGGTCAATACTTACAAATGAGAGAGGTCAGCTAGATTTTCTGATATATTTTATGGATATGCTAGGGCTTTTCTGTATTATGATAAATAAGAAAATCTATGATAAATTTTATATTTAATACTAGCATACTTTCAATTTAAGTTTTTCTCCTATACCAGAACAGAGCTGTTCTAAAAAAAAAAAAAACAATAAAATTGAACACTAAGTAATATGAAATAGAGGCAATTAATGAAATAATGTTTTGCTTGTCTGGCCCTATGCAGACTTCTAATATCTATAATATCCAAGCAGAATATTTTGCTTAGATAAAGTCCAAGCCTAAAAAATATAACTTCGGAAGCTCAGAGTAAAATATTTTTTCTGAATAAATAACATAATACTTTAGGGTAGTATTTTACAATGTATGCATATATACACAATATATCATTTATATTACAACTAGGAAGAATACCAGTGATCCTGAACTCAGTAACTTCCTGTTCTTTTTTCATATTACAAAAAATAGGCTTAAGAAAAAACCTGATGGTTGGGCCTAACCTTGACATTTTGTGTATTAATGTGTGTTGTGGAAGGTGCACTAGACAATGTTATATTTTCAGATTTCCTTAGATAATTTTAATGGATCTTCAGGATTAAAAATTAATGAACTGGATAATTTTTTGGTATTCTTTTTAGTTACAGTTTTCTTTGATTTTTTAGCATAGAACTCTCAAGTTTCTTTTCATCCCCTTTTTGCTACCCAAAGACATAAAATGACTTGTCTCTCATCATACAACCCAATAGACAGATTTAGAGCTGGACATTTATGTTCTGATTACCAGCCCAGTGTTCTAACTGTCATACTACCTGGATGATCTTAGTGCTTAAAACATGTACATCATTTAACACATTTAAAAGATGTAGCTTAGGGTCTTCTGATAAGGGGAAGAGAGTTGTGTTGGGTTAAGGCCCTTGGGAAATCACTATTTTAAACACAGTAGGTTCAAGAAGGTCAGGGGAATACACTTCTAGGTGTGTACCATGCTGCAACAATGATTCTCAACAGCTCAGTATCGGTGATAGGGCTGGCTCCATCTCTAAAAACAAGTTGGTAAACTGTAAACTAATAGTATTGTGAATATTGTTATTTCCTTCCCATTATTCTTTGATTTTCAAAAGGAGAGTACACTTATCTACCTTTTTCTTACCATTTAATCCACTGCTTTCTATTTTTCAGAGAGGCACCACCCACACCGCTGTGCTGTCCTGTGGCCTGAGTCTAAGTCTTTTTGGGCAATGATAGTAGTCGGAGGAGTCCTGGCTTTCTATAGCATGGTAGTAACAGTGGCCTTTTATTTATATTGGGTAAGAGAAACAGCACTTTCTTGTATACCTTTTTCAGTGCACATGCAATCTGAATACATCAAGAATTTTGCCTGTCTGTTTCACATGTGATTATTGTTGTTTTATTTTCCCTGCCAGGTTTGAGAAGGTTCTCTTTTAGTCTGTTTAGCTTTATCTGAAGCAACAACCTGACGTACATCCTACTTTAAAAAAAAAAAAAAACTGAGTAGGGGGTCAGGCGAAGTAAGAGGGTGAGTGGTCAAATTAGGATGGAGATATTAGAGATCAGTGAGATTACCTTGCTTTTTTCCTCCTTTCAATATAATTATGGCACATACACAACTTCAGAGCATGCAAAGGCACACAAATTTAGGCAACTCAGGAGGCTAGGCAACTGAAAACTATGAACAGCTTTGGTTCAGGGCTAAAATCATGAGAAACTTGAGTACTGAAATTGTATATTCAAACCTAGAAGAAACTAGTCCTAGTTTTTTTTCTCAGTCCTATTTTTTTTTTTCTCTCTGAAGCAGTTGGACAGTCTGAGGCCACTGAGAGTGGTGTCATTATGAAACTATAACAGGAGTTAGACTTTTCAGCAATCTTACTACTGAGTTTTAGTTTATCAATTTTTGTGAGGGCTCATGTAATTAATTTGGTGTAATTTTCTTTCTTTTCTTTAATGTTGAGCTTTTGACCCATGTTTGAACACACTTTGGTAAACATACACACCGTTAAGAAAGGATCTCATTAGTAAGAGTCTTTTCCTTAGAATTTGTTTTGTTATCATACACAGTATGGTATAGAATACCTCCCATATTGCTTCCATATTGTCTTTGAATAGTTTCTAGAAGTTAGGGGCACATGAGTAATTTCTTCAATGAGAAATGTTTGCTTCTCAAGGAAAAGGGCTATTCTGTTGTTATTCTCAAACCACTTAGTGTTAAGTATGTTTAGTGCTTAATGAATGTTCATTAGATTAATAAATGGATAACTGTCATACAAGTCAACTTAAGAAATTAAATAAGTCTACCTGAAGTATGACCCACTTTTTTTTTTTTTTTTTTTACCAGAGATTGCACTCAGGACCTTATACTAACCAAGCAGTTGCTTATGTCACTGAGCTATCTCCCTGGCCTGCCTGAAGTATGATACTTGTCATTAAGGCAGAACCCTTAATTTAACTAAGTCATAGATGGCCAGTAATTTCAGGAGGCGATGCGATATGAAGTCATTCTATGTAGCCCTTTCGTATCCACAGTCATGCTGTTCTATCACCCTGGCTTAGATCCATTTATATTCTTGTGGGCTTATTGCCAGAACTTGCCTTTTGGTCATCCCATATATTCCTTGCATTTCAGAAGACCCTGAGGGACAGATGGACATTTGTGAGCTGCCTGTAGCCTAATCTGTACCTTCTGCTGGGCAAGGAACAGGGTGGCTGCTTGTTCTTAGGAATTCTTTATTTTAAATATCAACTTGAGGATTTGCCTAGTTTGCCTTCTGAAAGTTGCTCAGTTCCAATGGAGGAAGAAGGGTTTAGGCTGAAAAGATGTTACCTAAGTTCTGCCTCTGATATTAAAAAGTTAAATACTTTCATCTTTCTGAAACTTGGGGGTATTTGTTTCAGGTACCTTCTTGCTTTTCTCTTCTGTGCTGGCTGCCAATGATTTCAGAATTTTTTTTTCAGTACTAGAAGTCAAACCCAGGGGTGCTCTGTTATTAAAATACATGTAAGCCCTTTTCATTTAGAGTCAGGATTTTGCCAAATGACCCAGAAAGAACTTGAACTTTCAGTCCTTCTACCTTCCCTTAGTGCTGGGATTACGGGCATATGTCACTGAAACCAGCTGAATGCTTGGAATTTTTAATTCTCATTTTTTCATAATTGTTTTTTTTTTTTTTTTTGCTTTGACACCCGCTTTGTGACTTTCTCACCTTCTTATGGGGAATTTTAACTTCGTAACTTGAAGGTCAGATGCAATGGCCCTTTGAGAAAATTTCTAGGAAAGGTGCACCTCAGATATGCTGAGTCAGCATTGCAAGAAGTAGTTTTGGAAATTGCTGCAACTTTCAGTGGCCAAAAGGTACTGTTCATCACCTAAAACTTACTGTAAATATGAATTAGAATGTTAGTTGCTAAAATGAGGCACTAATTTGCTGAGCAACTGGAATCATCCAAAGGAACAAAAGCAAGTTCTCATTTCTGTTCAAACACATCATAGACACTTATTTTTCTTTGGCAGTACTACTAATTTGTGTTAAATTCATCTTAGTTTGTCTTAATAAACATATTTGGGTCTATCTCATAAGCTTTCTGTGACTGAGTAATAGCAGTGTGTGGCAGGTCTTGTCATCTCAGAGCTTTTATTGTCAGCTATCTAACAAGAAGACCCTTCATTGGAAATCTGGGTCTTTATATTCTCTGATCAAAGTGTGTAAATAGAAATATATCTGCATTTTGTAAGTTAGCACATCAGTCTTACCCTGAAGTCATCTTTTCTTGCTGCATCTTGTCCTGTCTAAATAACGAGTCCCTTGATGAGTTAGGTTCGTAGGCCAGTAGACATTCCCAGAATTTAGCCCTGGCCTGGGTAATTTTCTGGGTTCCTATTTTTGGCTGGTCTTTATTTGACCTGGTATAAATTCCAATTTTCTGGAACTTCTGATGGCTTGAGATATGCTACTCTAGGCAGTATCTAGGCTGGGTGGGTTTCCGGGAGCAGCTGCAGATTCTATCTCTATTCTTGACCTGATGATGACATTTGAGTAAATAAAAAGCTTCTCTTAGTCAGGATGCCATAAGCCAGCACCTGTTATCCTCCATCAGCATTCTGTGCATTCAGCTGAGCTAATAAACTCATTCTCTTTACTAGTCTAAATGAACCTTTAAAAAAAATCCCTATATTCCTTATCTCTGTAGTTTGTAACATGAGGAAAGCAGATATTGTGTGT
Organism: Ctenomys sociabilis; assembly: GCA_004027165.1. Classification (NCBI taxonomy): domain Eukaryota; kingdom Metazoa; phylum Chordata; class Mammalia; order Rodentia; family Ctenomyidae; genus Ctenomys; species Ctenomys sociabilis. The sequence goes on from PVKA01036704.1 coordinate 17,354, forward strand.
AAAGGTAGAATCTGTATTTTAATCCAGCATATTATTAAAGGCTATTCCTCTCAGTTGATCACTTTATATGTACCCTGCATGCTGCTACAGCTCCTAGGAAACAAGTGGGTAAGTAAGAAGCGGAAGGAAAGGCAAAAGTCATGCCATCACTCCTATTGACTGGTGAGGGGGTGGAATAGGTTATATAGACACACGGACACATAAGGTATTTACATGCACATATGCATATACTAGATGCACGTAGACACTGTGTGTACTGGTTTGTATTTTCGTCATGCACATGTCATTTCCAGCTCACTGTGTGATTAGAATCAGAGTGAAGCTAACTGAATCTACCATCTGTTAGCAGTGTGAGGGTAATCATGAGATCTGGCTGAAGTGGATCTTTTATTACCTTTATATGTGACCTCAGGAATAGCCCCGAGTCAAAACATCTGTGTTAGTGGGGCTTTTCTACCAGATATAGTCTAGTTTGAACAAACACTTAAACTTGGGTATTTGGCAGAGAGATACCTGAGTACTGAAGTAAATATTAATCAAATACTTCTTAAGGTTTTGCCTTCTACACTTTTTTTGGGGTCAGCCATTTCTTTGGTCTTTCCACTGCCATGCTACAACCCTATGCCCAAGGAGTTCTAGTCTTTTATTTATATAAAGAATGCAGAACCAAGGTAACTGAAAAGAAACATCTATATTCTTGGTTTTCATGAATATCTTTATCTGAATGACTTTCCTAATTATGTGTGTATAGATGCTATCCTTTCTTTTTAGTTAAAAATGGGTAATTTGTCCATCATCTCAAATCTCAAGTGACTGAAGATAAATTTATAGTCTTTGAAATCTGTTCTTCTTACTGTCTTACTTTACATCTGTGGGTGGAACATCATCCTTCTAGTTATTTAGGTTCAAATCAACAGCTTGGGTTTGGGCAAGGAGGGTTAATCAGTATTATTCTGTATCAATTTGTTTCTTTTCATCCAGTTGTTTTTCATGATCAGCCTGTTTAGCTCAGGATTTTCCAGTATTGGCACCATTGACATTTGCTCTTGCTAGTTTGGTGTAGTACAGGTGGCCTTGTAGGCAGGAGGATGTTTAACAGAACCTCTGGCTCTACTCACTAGATGACAGTAGTGTCCCTTTGTGTTGTGACAACCAATAAAAAAAGTCTTCAAATTTTGCCAAATGTTCCCTGGGACAGAGCTGGTAATGGAACTCAAGATGTCAAGGCTGAGGCTTACGAGGTTGTCTTGGGAAACCGTATGCAGGATAGTTTCATTAACTGCGTTGACAGGCACTGAGAGAGAAGCAGATTCCCAGGGAAAGACCTTGAGTTTTATTTTGGACATACTGAGAATAAAATGTTCTTGAGATCTAGTTTAGAAGAACAGGTATCAATTGAAGATGAGATTAAGGATGAGAAAAGAGAACAGAGAAAGTGGAGAAGGCCAAGGACCAAGCTGTAAGAAATCTTAACCTTGAATGGCTAAAGAAGTATGATCTTGCAAATGATGGTAGTGTCCAGAGACACAATGAAAATTAGGATGCTTCTGAAGTCAAAGAGGAGGGGTGTTGCAGAAGGAGGGAGTAACTGATAGTATAGTCCTCCAAGTACCACTCGGCATTTGTTCTGGGACTCCCTCATATGTCAAAACCTGTGGATGCTTGGGTTCCTTATGTACAGTGGTTTAACATTTACACTTACTTTACTTCATCTCTGGATTACTTCTAATACCCTAATATAATGTAAATAGTGTTTCATTGTTTAAGGAACAATGATTTTTAAAAAATTGGGGGAAATGATTTCTATCTTTGGTGTGTTGAATCCATAGATGAAGAACTGGGGATATGGAGGGTTTCCAAGTGGATAGATTACTGCTGAGAATTTAAGGAGATAAAAACTAAAAACATTGCTTGCATTTAGTAACATGGAGATCCACGTTTTAAAATTCCTTTTGGGGACATTTAATCATGCTCCTTTGACAAGCAAGTGGAGAAGGGTTCTTGCAGCAGTGAATGGAAATGAGACCAGGACGGAAATCATTCACTTATTGGTTTCTTTAGGGATTTTCATCATGCATGTCCATGGATTTACTTATTCATCTGCATCAGGCCTGTGTGTCAGAAAATAGGTACTTTTTTCCATATAAAAGAATTCTGAATCCAGAAATCCAGATAGCTATTTTTAGAATTTTTATGTCTGTTGTCAAACGTGTGACTTTGCCATCACATTATTCCAGAAATGATACGCTTAGCTCCAGGGAAAACCTTTGCCAGGATTTATGGGACGTGTAGCATCAGGGTTGCTCCCAGTTCCCTTTCACTGGTAGAAATTCATCCTGAGGGTGAGGTTTGGGATGGACATATATGATATTATTGTCTTCACAGGATTACATTGACATAAGGGGTAGGGACAAAACTAGTTGTTCAGAATTGTAATTCTCACTGATTTGGATTCCACTGTTATGCTTTTATGATTATTCCAGACTCTGGAGAAATTGAAGGTCCTTTTCAGTCAACTGTGGGAAAATGTCTTGTTAAACAATATCAGATTATATAGACCAATATAAGATTACAATGGGAATGCTTAATATCTCCATGTATTACAATGTCAATAGTGAATATGTTATGCTTTTGGAGTTCAAATCAAATGACAGCATTGAGAGTCTCATGGGTATTTTTTTTTTAAACACATTTCCTTTGAATGAGAAAATTTTCAAGTTAATTTACAAGAACCAGCAATCAGTCATTGTTCAAGTTCAGGGTACTCAAGAAATGCCATTGTATAGTGTCATTTCGCAGCTAATGTTCTGATTACTTGTCCCCAAAGTTTTAGAGCTCCTGCCATGACATTTCCTCCATATCCGTTCACACAGACACTCCTCTTTCCTGCAGATAAAGAGCAAGAAGACCAGGCTCCTGCAGAGTGACTACATGAACATGACCCCTAGGAGGCCCGGGCCCACCCGCAGGCACTACTACCAGCCCTATGCCCCAGCACGTGACTTTGCAGCCTATCGCTCCTGACACAGACGCCTATCCAGAAGCCAGCCAGCCGGCACCCCTCCATCTGCTCACCATCAGTGTTCTGGATAGGAAAGGACAGCCTCCTCAGTAGCCGGCCACTTGGGGGCCCCTCTTGGGCACTAAGGCCAACTCTTCTTGAGCAGCTAGAACAAAGAGCAATGATCATCTTGAGACTCTGACATGAAGTTTAAAAAAGTTTCCTGTGGCGCCGCCTAAATTTTGCAGTGACAAAATGTGAATTCCCAAATTCACATTTATCCTATATTTATTGACTTGATTGAGAAGTTAGAGCAGAAAAGAAAAAAGTGGGTGGATTCTGTAGGCCTTGTAGTCTGACCTCAGGCTGCTGACTGAGCCCTGTCCCTTTCTCTCAGTCAAGCAGAGCTGATACCTAAGAATACTTGCACAGAAATCATTCCCTTTTGCTAAATGGGTGTTTGTAGTAAAGGTAGATTAGAATGAGGGGGAGGGTAGAAATACTTAAACATTTTAAAACTATTAAAACACTGTTTCCTACATATGCGATGAGCCACTTCTTTCCTAGTTAATGTTGTCATTTTTTTTTTTTTTTTGTTCTGTCAGTTTAGAGAGATGTAGGTATTGTCTTTGAATAACTCTGGCCATATTTAATAATTTTGACCAATAGAATTCCCTCAAAGCAAACCGAGTTGCTTTTTTCTGGCCTTCTGATGGGAACTTAGCATTGAAGTTCACAACATGATTTCAAAAGGATGAAATGCTCCTCCTCCCGCACCACAAAGAATGTGTCAGGAAATAAGGTTGCTTTATACTAAAAATAGTTGAATGCTATGAAGGGTTATTTGTTTAAGAACTCATTCCAGTCAAACTATATCTGTTTCAGCTTTGCACGGCTGGTCTCTTTATTGTCTGTGTGGAGATCTGAGGGGGAGGCTGACAGAGCATCTACAGAAGATAGATGCAGTGATGCTGTGGAAAGGGGATGTTATCATTTACTCATTCATGAGTTCCAAGAAATTTCTTCTGAAGGGAGGAGAATGAAAGGGAGTGAGGCAATGCTTACTGTGTGCTAAGCAGTGGCTAGTGTTGGTGGAAATGTTCCAGAAGCTGCCAGACAGAAAGATCCTTGGAGAGAACTTCTTTATAGAGACTTCAGGTGCTCCAGGGTTCAGAGTTACAGGACTCTGTGGGCTCAGCTGTTGTGTGCTCTTGAGGTCCAGTGATATG
>PVKA01036705.1:0-21582 GCA_004027165.1 Ctenomys sociabilis
TATGCACAGCACATGCAGTGCTAGCATCTAAACTAATACAATAAGCAATTACTAAAGCTACAGTGACTTGAGGTTCAATCTCTACACTCAGCAAGTTTAACTCCATTCTTATGTGATTTTTGAAACTTTAACTGAAAATATTGCTTGCTGATAAAACTTGCTCAAATGCTATTGCTGAATGTACAAGTCACTGATTATGTCAATACAATTGTATGGAACTACTCAATCATTGTTGCACTGTAATGAACACTGTGAACACCTATTCTTATTTTAATATTTTAATACAATGCTAACAATAACTTTAATTTAAAATATTCTTGGATAAATTTAACTACCTCAAAAAAATTTAACTACCTCAAATATATTTGTCTGTTATTCCTACTTACATTTCTACAATTTTATTTTTTTCAATTTTAGTTATTTTATTTAGCTTTGATTTAGCATTTATTTTAGTTTAATTTTAGTCTATGTGGTTCCAACTGGACTTGAACTCATTATGTAGCCCTTGTTGGCCTTCGGTTCCCAGTGATTCTCCTCCCTCAACCTCCCAAGTACTGGAACTACAGGCCTGCCACACCATGCCTGGAATTAATATTTTAATAACTGTCCTTTTGTTAGATGTTTTAGCATACACATAATTTTTTATTAGAAATTCTGATTCCAAAACCAAAATAATATATTGCTTTATGTTTATTGTGATTGCATACATTCTAGATTTATTTAAAAGTGATATTTCTATATATATTTTGCCATGAATTTATTTGTGCAACTTGATTTCCTTTTTTTATTAATTTTACTGAGAAAGAAATAGCAATGAGAGAGCTTCATTACAAGTTAGTAGGACAATTACAATAGTTAGTACAGTGCATATTGTTGTCTTCATAGTAGTTATTCATAGTAGAAGATGTAGACATGATATCTTGCCTAAACACTATTAGTACAAATCTTTCTTCTCATTGGACTAAGAGAAAGTAGTTGTATATCTATCCTATTTTTTATATACGGACATATATTATTTTTCACTACAAAATGGACCTTCATTTATATCCTTCTTTTTTGTTTATTTTTGTCAGAGGTTGGTGTTCCATTGCCATTCAAATATTGTAGATGCATGAATTCAGCAAAATAATCCAGTATAGTTCAACAGTTCATAATGGTAATGGGTTATTTGCAGAACTGGCAATGTCAGAAGTTGTTGACTTTAGCCTTTTATGATCAAATAGTGATGTTAAGCTCAAAGGCATATGTTATACAGTAATAGTATGATTAACCTTCTCTTCTAGATGGTTAACAACTTAAGTTTGAAGACCAAAAAATTAGAAGAAAAGAAGGGCTACAAGGACAGCCAACATTTTGGCCCTAGCTCTTCAAGGTCAGTGAGGATTCAGGACTTAATAGAACCTGTACTATAACATCCTGTAACTCAGTGTCCCAAATTTTCTGTTCAAGCAAATTATGAGGCTACAGAGGAAAGTGATCGATGATAAATACTGGGCCTAAGGAGAGTCACCTAGAGAGAAAACATTCTCTCAGGCTTTCACAGATAGCAAATTGGTCAAGCAATGGCTGTGATTCATCCAGATGGCTGACACTGACAAAAGATCTACAAACTGCCTGTACATGGTTTCAGGGTAAATCCTGAGGGCATTTGACTGACTTTGTCATATGCAAAAGTTACATTTTGTTATGTAGTACCTGCTTTACCTTGGTCTTAATCATTTAGCAGATAAGTATAAACATGAAGTATAAAAAGTAAATATTCGTCTTGATTTTCTACCATCTATTTTATTTACAAATGCTATTTACATTCCACCTCCACACTCATTTTGTACATTCTGTCTTACACTTCAGAACTTAGCCTTAAATATTGACATAAATATTTCTTAGCTAAAATTACATCCCTTACTCCTACTGAAGAATGCGTATAGCCTTAGAAGACCTCATTATTCATTGTCTCCTTCATCATTTTCCGGCATTATTTAATACATTTATCATCTACAAATTAATTATATTTCTGGCATATAAGATGATTTCAATTCCATCTATAATATTTGCTTATAAAATAAAATTTGCTTAGAAATGAAAGTATGTTTAACATCTTTTGAATGACATTTCTCTCTTATGATTCTGAATTCTATCATGGCAACAAGTGGTATATAGACTTATAGTTTATAAAAATATACTAATTATACTTTTAGCATGTGTATTCTATTCATATGTATATTGTAACAAATTTTACAGATGTGAGATATCATATATATAACATGTACATACATATTTTGTAAGATAATTCTCAGAAAATACTTTAAAAGCCATATTTTCCCCTTACACTTAAATAAATCTTTCTTACTATAAAGTTAATTTTATTCTCTCTTTTCTTCTATTATTATTCTTCAGAAATCTGCTCGTAAAAAAAATTTATTCTCCATTTTCTCAACTTGCATTAAAATTCCTTCTATTTGGGAGATGGCTCAGTAGAATAATTGCTTGCCTTGCAAGGGCAAGGTCTTGAGTTCAATCCCCAGTTGTTCCGTTAAAAGAAAAGTAAAACTCCCTCTCTTTGGTGTGGTGCTCTCAATATCACAATGATAAGCAAAGAACGAGTTTTGGATTTGCTCCTATTTATCATATTTTGACCTACTCATGTTTCATTTAAAAAAGTCTTTAGGGCCCAGCCAGATAACTCAGAACATAATCAAGAAATTACAAGCAGGAATCGGCAAGATAGCTCAACAGATACCTGTTTATGCAGACACAGGGACCAGGATTCGACCTCCCCACATGCCGTACCAGCCCCACCCCCAGTTTGCATTGAGATGTCAACTGAGACGGCATGGTGGGGCATGCCTGTAATACCAGCGCTTTGGACGTGAAACAGCAGGATCACTGGAAGTCTGATCTGTGTAGTGAGAACCTGTAGATCCTATAGTAAATACATTTAAAAATCTGTAGATTTAATTATAAGTTTTGTTTGTAATTTTTTCATTGTTTTTTAGTGTGTTTGGTTGCTGCAGGGTCTCACTATGCAGCTTAGGTTCCTAGTGACCCTCCTGCTTTCAGTGCCCCCTCCCCGGACTCTGGCCATTCTCCTGTGGTGGGGCTGGCGCAGCATGTAGTGCTGGGATCAAACCGAGGTCCCTGCACTTGCCTAAGTGCCTAAGCTGAGTTTAGCACTAGTCTGCTGAGCTAATTCACCAGCCCCTGCTTGTAATTTCTTGATTATATTCTTTAACCCAGTTCATTACTTCCCCACTGCACACTACTGAATGTATTTCTGACATTTGAACTATCTCCCCATTAGTTCTAACATATCGTTATTTCAATATCTAAATTTTATTCTTGCATAAGGATTGCATTTATTTTACTGTTCTTTTCTTAAATTTTAATCTCTAGAATCTAGATAATTTTTCAAATCTATTCTTTTTTAGTATAATTTTCATTGATTATAAAATTTTCTCATGATTTAATAATATTTAATACTCATGTAATCTCTTACATAGCACATTATTATGGAAAATCTTCTGTATGTCTTAGGAGAAAAGCAATTTTTGTGTGGATTCTGTCTTGGAAACTACAATTGCTTGCAATGTATGCCTATAATTGGTGTTGCATTTTTATGTCAGTTAACCCAAGTATGTGATGAACATAGGATATTATTGTATTATTACCTTTCCTTGGAAAATTTATGGACCAAATTGATAAAGCTATATCCAATAAATATGATAACCTATGTACTATGCAGGGTATTGTTTCATATTTACATATTTTCAAAGTAGAATTTAAACTTCTGAAATTTAGTCTTGTTGTTTCTTCATACCTAGAGAATGGAGTATATATCATTCTATGATTTACTAAACAGCCAAGATTTATGAAACTGTTTATATTTCACATGACTATTTTATATATCTAGGATTTTGTTTTCTCTCTTTCTCTGAGCATAGTGGCTGTGGGTATTGAAAAGAGAAGATAAGTAATCACCCAACATTACTGTGTCGCAAATTCTTTTCATAGTGTGATAATAATATCTTATAAAGTCAATTTATTAAAATCAAGGTACAGTAAAGAAATTAAGTTTCAGTTGTTAATAAAGTTGACTAACAGGGCCAGTGAGATAACTCTGCAGACTAAGCATCTGCTTAGGTAAGCATAAGGTCCAGGGTTTGATCTTCAACCCCACAGGTCAAGCTGGCCCCACTGGCTGGTGCACTGAGCCAGTTAGAGACAGACCATGGTGGCACATACCTGAAATCTCAAGGTTTGGGAGGCTGAAAACAGGAGGATAACTGCAAATCTGAGCTGTGCAGCGAGACCCTGTAGCAAATACACAAAAATAAATAAATGAAAATAAAATTGACTAATAAATGTGAGATTTGAAATTCAAACCAATTGTTAATTATAAAGTTGCTCCTTTAAAAATATATATTTCTACTAAACCATCAAGTGTAACAGTAGCTCTTCAAAATATTTTACTTGTGTGTAGGACATTTTACCCAAAATGTCGATAGCACATGATACATAAAGTAGTATTGTTTTTATGTAATAGTTTACTATCGCTCGTTTCTAAGTAATCATATGGAAATGAAATACTTATTATTTTAGCTGAGTTATGTGGGAAATCTCTTACACTATTTTTTGTTTATTTTTTCCTTAAGATATTTCAAATGAACAAATGTGAGGTAAAAAAAAGAAATTCAGTGACTCACAAAACATGCAGTCTTTGGAAAACACCTATTTTCTGAAACCATTAATTTGGTTATTACTGGGGCCTAATTATATTCTTTGACATTTGTGACAAAAACAGTTATAGACTGAACAAAACATATTACTCTTTCAGACTAAATGAAAATAAAATTAATCAGAGTCATTTACATAGTTCTGTGCAGCATGCGTATCTTCATAATTTATGTCCTCTTTAATAAGAGTGATAAAAACTATGCACCAAAGAATGGACACCTTTTATCCAATAAAATGGTATTCTTGGATTTACAAATCTCAGAATTAATATTTTATAAAAGAAATTTTATATCCATATGTTTATATAGTTGTATACTTGTTTGTATCTTTGCATAGTTTAATAGTTTGTTTTCTTCTCAAATAATTACATATAGGCCTGTTATTATTAAATGTAACAATTTTTGACAATAATACATTTTTACTTGGCCTATACAAAATGTTATTCCTTATAGTCTTATTTAATTTTTCTGCTGGTTGTTGAATAACAATGAAAAATGGCTGGTTCTCAGAAATTACAAAGTTTTAATTAAAATCATGACATTAGTTATATCGATAAATATTAGTTGCATTTAGTAAGAAATGACAGAATTAAATTAATTACATAAACTGCTTCATATTACATGATTGCTATCTTTAGTTGACCAAATTAAATATTGATACATTCTTCTATCAGTAAATGCTAAATACAGGTTTTTTTTATATGCCCAAAGCTAGCAGCAAAAATAGAGCTAACATAGAACTTGGGCTGACTTAATTAAATAGCAAAAACATGAGTAAGCATTTGCTCTCAGTCCCATCCTCACTTGAAAAATAAATGAAATTTTTATCTAACACTACTACTAGGTTGTCAGCCTATACCTCATGTTTTATATTGATATATGATAGGCATGTAAACAATATATACCATTTTATCTCTAATTCAGTAAGCTAAGTAAGATATTAGTAACAAATGAAAATACTAGCTAAAGACAAAATATTTCTTCTTAAAAGCACATATTTTGTGGCTGTGGAGATACCTCAGCGGTCTACCACCTGCCTGGCAAGCACAAGGTCCTGAGTTTGATCACTGGTATTACATGCTATGTCAGCCCTGGAACCCCAGGCACCCCATGCTGGCCCCAGGCAGGGAGCAGTGACACATGCCTGTAATCCCAGTGCTGGAATGGCTGAGACACTATGAGCCTGAACTGCATAGTGAAATTCTGTACCAAATTAAAAAAGAAAGAAAGAAGCACATGTTTCTGCTTTCAATATTGTGGCAACTTATTTCAATTTCCAAAGATGTACAATGGGGCCTGCCAAATAGCTCAATGGATTATAGCACCTGCACATAGGCACAGGGCCAAGGGTTCGATCCCCAAACCTACTGTGGGACCCGACCCCCGGGATGAGCTGGGGCTGCAATTGAGAGTGGGTATGTGGTGCATGCTGTAATCCCTGTGAACAGGAGAATCACTATGGGTCTGATCTAACAGTAAGACCCTGAACACCTCGTAGACCCTTCCCTAAAATACAGGAAAAAAAAGATGTACAATGACAAATTATGAGAATAAAGGCAAAAATTGTACAGAAGGATTGTACTTGCACTAGAACTTGATTTTAAAATTATCTTTAATTTGATTCAAGAAGAAGTAGATAGGACACTATCTCATGAGCAACTGGAAATTAAGATGTGGGCAGAGTGTTCTATAATGTACTTGTATACAGCTAAAGAATGGACAATTTGTAGTGAAATTTGAGGGTCGTTTGTGAGTGTATAGATAAACCATGTAAGAGGCTGCAGACTTAGTTTTGATATTTCTCTAGAGTTAATATTTGAGACTTTAAAGGGGTACAATTAAGAAAGCAAAGACTGCATTAAAGATAAATGAGAGTGAACACCCGGGAGATGGTTCAGTAGAATAAGTGCTTGTCTGGCAAGTGTAAGAATCTGAGTTCAATTCCTGGTTCTGCCAAAAAAAAAAAAAAAAAAAACAGTGAGAAATGTTCAAATTAATAGAAACTACATAAAAAAGGATGTCAATAAAGGATTTGTTTTTATCATGATAAATAGCAAAAATAATTGTGGGTATGATAATGCAAATGCAAATGAGTTAATTTTTAGAGGATTTAATGGAGAAAATTTCAGAAAGAGACCAAAACCAGTGAAGTACAGCACATTAACCTTGGAGTAGAGTTTGTTGAAATATCAGTTTCTCAACTTACCCTTTGCTGCATTAGACAACACATTTATATTTCTGAGTCTCAGTTTTCTCATCGTAAAGTGGGGATGATAATATGCATCATGTCTTATTCTCTTTACTATCACTAGGAAACAAAACTTATCACCTACAGTTTTAAAGAGGATAGATTTATTTTGACTCGTTATTCTTATAGGATTAAATGTGAAGCCAGCTGACACCAAGGCAGGTAGTGCAAGGTATAAGAAAGTGGAGGAAAGCTGTTCATGCTGTGACAACCCAGAAGCAAAGAGAGGGGAGGAGGTTAAGACATGAGTAGACCCTTTCAGATAAAACAGCCAGGTGCCTACCTTCCAGATAACAACAAATCAGCTATAACATTAGCACGATTCAATCACTGCACATACACATGAGAATCAGGGGTAACATTTCAAATCTAAATCATAACACTGTTTTACTAACCTCCAAAAATCATGTTGATCGAGTTCATCTCTAAGAGTTTTCAAAGTCTTAACAGTTCTAGCAGTGCTGAAAATTCCAAATTCAAAATGTCCTGTGACACCCAAGGCAAACTCTTATCTAGACCCCAAGAAAAGATCAGAAAAAAACTGAACAGTGCCAATATTCCATGCCATGGGATAAATGTTCTCATTTCAAAAGAGATCTCCAATAAAGACTTTGATTCACTCCTGGTTTCACGTACTCCCCATGAAGAAGTCTAGGACTTAGAAGTCCTAGACTTCTAAGTTTTCCTTTGAAGTTTGTGTGGAAAATTTCCCGACTATACAACTATTAACTATTACATTTGAATGACAATAAAGCCTGAACCACAGAGAATATTCCAAAGTTTACCAGCAGTTTAATCATTAACCAGAACCTGTTGGATCATGGTTACACCTCCAGGCTGAGCTCTTTTTCCCAAATATTTTTGGGAAAACAATTCCTTAGGGGGCTCTTCTAGACCAAGGCACTGTGGGACTATTCTTCAAAAAATAAAGTCGTTCACTTTTATGCCCTTGTTTCTGCGAAGGCAGCAGCCTTGCTGATTCCTAAAGTACCTTCAAGACATGACTAGAACAGCCAACATTCAGTTTCACTATCTAAGGTCTATTAATGAAATGGTGATAACTGAAAATATGATCATGTGCTATGTAGCTTTTACTGTACAAATTGACATTGTATGTTAGTTGTCCTATGAGATTATATCTCTTATGTTATAATCATCTTACTTTGAGTAAGTACATTTTGATTTTTGCAAGATGTTGAACTTGCTGTACTCAATTCTCAGAATGTATTTCCTGTGTTAAGCAATGTAAGGTACACTCATATTGAAGAATTACTATAAAACTATAATATTTAAGGTGGTGAGGAATTTATTAAAGCAAAAACAAACAGCTCAGTGTAGCAAGATTTGGAGTTCAGAAGTACACCTACAAACATAGTCAAATGGATATTTAGGAAAGAAAAAAAGCAATTCAGTGAAAAAATACATTTTTTGTTATTATTTTGTTTGATTGTTCAAAAGCTATACTGTAACAAATGAACATAAAAGTAGAAAAATGGATAAAACATGTACCATGTACTTTTAACTTTGCTGAAAATACTTTGATTTGATTTAAAAAAATCTAGTCTCAGCACCAAAATTACCAATGAAGAAAGAAAATATTTACAACTTGAACTTAATTAATAGTAAAAAGTTATGTTGTATGAAAAAAATACATTACTGACTTCCTATGGCTGCTTCTGGCCCACAAAGCACAGTGGCTCTTCTACAATCTGCAGAAAAAATAAAAATAATCTAGAACTTAGCTTCTAAAATAAGAAGACTCACTAAATGAATTGAGGAGAGGCTAGGAATAGCTGGAGGCAGTAATTGAGAACTCAAAGACAGGCCATATGGAGAATTTTAATGAGATCAAAAGTTCTAGCATATGTATAATTTAAATCTTGAAAGGGAAGCAGAGAAGAAAAATATAACACATAATTCATAGAGTTAATGATCAACAATTCTCAAAATTTTTTGAGTTTTCAACTCTATCATTTAATATATTCAGAAAACCCCCTCCCCTTGTAGAATTTAAATACAAACAAAACTCACACATCTAAGACTTAGTCTATTAAATATTAAAGATAAAAGAAAAAATTAAAGCAACCAGAGAATATAAAAAGTTTTATCTGGATAAAAAGATCACTAAGATACATGACATTCCAACGGTTACATGGAAAGGGTGGTACAATATTTTTTAATTAGCAAGAAAAGTATATTCTACCACCTTGAAGTTGCAACAAAATTCTAACATTCTTCATAAATTCCATTCCAATACACTTTCAACACACAAACTCTCAGACACACAAATACATACATACATGTGGGGATGGATGGAGATGAGCCCCTGTCAGCTTCTCTGCCTGGTACTGTTTGGGAGCTGGACCATCTTCTATACATAGGTCACTCCCAGTTCTTCATGTTCTCTGGCCTGCTTTGTCTTAGTCCCATAGGTGTGATCAACCTCCACACAGTCCCCACATGTATTTGTATCTTTGTGTGTCTGAGAGTTTGTGTGTTCACAATATATTTGAATGGACCTTATGAAGAATGTTTTAATTTTGTTGCAACTTCAAGGTTTTTCTTCCAATTTTACATGCATGTATCTGGTAATCTGCAGAACTGGTTAAAAGATAAAACTATATATTACAACAAATATGGTGAAATTCATATTACTTTGTCATGTGAAACTTTGTATCACTTGTATTTTTGTGTTTTAAATCTAATTTGCACTCTCTTTAAAAAATAAAAGGTAAAATAAAAATATCATATGACCCAGCTGTACTAGATTGACATATATGACCAAAAGATATAAAGTTTATGTACCAAAGAAGTATTTCATGATCTATATTTATTGTGACAATATTAAAACTTGTGTGCAGAATCATCTACCTATCAGAAAACAGATGAATAAAGAGTACGCTATATAGACGTAGTAAAATATTACCCTACCTTAAAGAAGACAGAAATCATGTCACTTATAGTAAAGTAAATGGAACCTAAGATCACATTGTTAAGTAAAATAATTCAAGGCTGAAATACACAGATATCACAGACTTTTTCTAACTCAGGAAAATTAAAAAAGAAAAACACTGAATCCAGAAAAGTAGAAGAAGGTCTTATAAGAAATGGAAAGGAAAGACAGAATGGGAAAAAAGGGTACCAAGGAGAACTGTCTGAAACAAAGCATAATAATGTGTATGTATGTATGAACATGTCACAAAGAAATGGTTTAATGTATACAATTTGGATAATTAATAATTATATTTTAAGAACTTAAAATACTATTGATAAAGGATTAAAGTCTTGTGAAACTCATAATACACATGATACTAAATATGCTTCAATAGCTGAAGTAGAAAAACTGTTAAGTTTTATATTCTTTAAATAGTGCTAGAAAGAATGGAATTGGTCTACAGCAGAAGCTCTGTGAGGGAACAGTTCAGTCTGTTGCCTCAGTCATTGGAAGACTTTTTATTAAAAACTAAGTAATAATTGCAGGGAGCCAATCAGAAACCATTGTTCAGTTTTTCTTGTTGCTGATTGGTTACTGCCTGATAGCCCACCTTGTAGGTGCACCAGCATTCCCTCAGCATAGGGATTTCTGTACTGCCTGTAGCTTTCTCCAGAGCTCTTGATTTTGTACTTATTAAAGCCCTAAGATCGTAAGATTCTGCCAACTTTCATGAACTTTCTAAGGCCTTATTAATACAGTATTTTATTGAATTAAGTTACTAACTATGCAAGACATAGCATAGAGTTTGAACTATAAAGAGAGGCATTTATAGGCATTTTCCTGACCATATCTGAAATTTGTTATTTTACAAACTTAGCAGGTGCTGTTCAAATGTGATCCTTATGAATTTCAGGGTTCACTATAAACAAATACAGAATGACAGTCCACATAAACACCAAGCAATAAAAAGAAATGATTATATTAATATGAGGAAAAGGAGTCTTCTAACAATATTTCATAATTTTATGGCAATTAATAGAAAAATAAAAAATTCAAGTTTAAATTCAGCTAATAATCAAATTTCGGAATATATCAGTTTTTTAAACTAAAAGAAGTAAGAAAATTTTACATGCATGAAGATTATTAACACAGCATCTCAGTAACTGATGGAAAAGGTCATCAAGAGCAATTTAGAAGACATATTAAAGATTTGAAGACTCTTTTCCACATAAGCTGTATATAGTTTGTATGCTATAACTAAAACCAAAGGCATATGCCTATAATTCCAGCACTCCAGAAGGTTAAGGCAGGAGGACTGAAAGTCACTATTCTATCCGGCAACTTAGCAAGACAGAAAGGAAAAGAGAGATGGAAGGACAAAGGGAGGGAAAGACAGAGGGATGGAGAAACAAAGATAGGTTAAAAACATAAAAAGTACAAAGTTCCTTAGTTCACTCTCCCCAGAAAAGCAATCCTATGTAAAGTAGGAAAAAAAAAGTGAACTTGATTTTCAAGAAATAAATGTAGGAATCAGAAATAACTATGACATTGTAGAGAAAAGGTTTATGTCATAAAACTCAGGCTAAAAGTTATGTAAATAAGTTAATACAGATTTAACATTTTCAGAATTAATAACATCAAGAAATAACTTATGCCAGAAGAAAATTCAACATATATTTAAGAAAACAATTTTTCAGACTCACTGCAACATATTGTTCACATTATCTAAGAATATGATTGAAATGTAATTTGGCATGTAAAGAAGCAGGGAATTGTGGCCAATAATTAAGAAGAAAATTAATAAAAAGACCTCAATGTGACAACATTGTAAATTAGCAGATGCAGAAATTAATGGAAATCACACATTCCAAGATTTCTCAGGCTTTGGACTCTTGTAATTTTAAATCAGATAATTCTTTGCATTATAATATTTGAGTGTTTTGTCTTCACTGTAGGATGCTGTGCATCATTTCTCGCCTATGTCCATCAGACCCTAATATTACCTCCACCACCCAGCTTGTGACCACCCCACATTGTTCCAGGGATTGCCAGTGCCTACTGTAATTGGAGAAGCACTGCTGTCTACTGGCAAACAGTATGGTGAGGCGGATATATAGTTAAGTGAAGAAAATAAAAACCAAACTTTAGAATAATATGAATCACATGGCCATTTCCTTGTAAAAAGGAAAAAGAATATGACAATGTGTGTGTGTGTGTGTGTGTGTGTGTGTGTATTTTAATATAATGGAATATGATCACTGTTCATAGGAGATAGACAAAAGGTATAGGACAGAAGATTGCAAGTGACAATACCTGACAATAACTTATACAGTTTAACATTGCAAACAAAAATATATTTCATTCCCAAAACAAATTCATATAAAAAGAAAATGTACTAAAATTTAATAATAAAAGTAAATGAATTGGATAACTGTCTTGGTTACTTTTAACTCATTGCTAGGACAAAATACCAGCACTCAAAATGAAGGATGGAAAAGTTTATTTAGCTCACAGATAATGGAGGTTTCGGTCCACATCCCACTGGCTCCCAGGCTAGTGGGCAGCAGTTCATGGCAACAGAAAACGGTAAACAGCGGAGGAGGAGCAGCAGCTGCAGCACCCGTCAAGACTCTCTCTTCCTTCTACACTGACTACAAAGTCCAGCATTCCATCTCTTCTCTTCCGAAGAGGCACAGCTGTGGACGTCCAGCTACTCTGAAGTAGCACATCTGTGAAGTGCTGCAGGGAAGACCAGAGCTCCTCCCAGGAAGGGGGACACTGAGCCTTCCTACCTCCCTCATACATCCTTTCTGTGCTGAGTCACTCTGGGGCAGATCCTCTCCACCCTTGGGGGGGACCCCCATACCCCAGGGTCTAGAATCTAGGAGCATCCAGCCACGCTTCTGGATCCAGCCACGCTTCCAACATCTCCAGTTGACACAGTGTACCAACCACCACAATAACACATTACAAAGAAGAAATATTTCAAGGGTTTTATATCATAGCATATTGATATGTTAGAAAAACATAGCCCTGTGCAGATATGGAGCTATGGAAAGCATTCTCTGATTCAGGTGTCCAAGGAATATTTTAGTAAGATGAATGTGATAAATATTATTTAATAAACAGTTTGCATAATTGTAGGATAATGGAAATAACAGCTTGTGGTATCCGAGGTATGAACTCCTGATTCTAAAAAGTGACAAACAGAAGTAAATCATTAAATTTTGAATCCAGTTTCCTCTGACAGCTATATTTCAGAGCAATAACTAATAACTCCTTCTCAAAGATGGCAGTTTTTATATCAAAGAATTTCAGCTAATATATGTGCTGACAATTACACAATTATGGATCAATATTTAGCAACTCCATAAAATATTTCAGGCAATCATGAAACATAAGTAGGAAAGTTGAAGTTTCTTCCACAGTGAAGAAATCAGCCTTAATGAGCTAAACTGTACCTCATCAAGCCTGCAAAACGAACTTCTATGTCTGGAGAACACTAGAATAAGAAGGAGAAATATAGACACAGATGACACCATGCATATAATGAGACAAGCCCAGAATATAAAATATTCTGTGGAAAAATAAATGCCTTCCCTGAAACAGTGAGTGTGGGATAAAAAGGAAAGTAGTGACTGTTAAACACAGGACAGAAAGTCAAGACACCTAGTTACCAAATTTAATGTGCAGATCTTATTGGATTTGTGACTGTAAGAAATGAGCTAGCAACATTTTTGAGATAATTACGCATTTCAAGTATGTTCTGACTGTGAAGTCATATTAAGTATTAATTTAATAGTTCCCTAGGCATCATGGTTATATAAAATGCCCAAATTACCTTTAGAAATATTTACTGAAGTGTAAATCGAGATTAAATGACTAAATTTTGGGATTAGCTTTAAAATATGATGAGAGGAGAAAAAAAAATAAATGAAACATGTAAGATAAAATGTAATAAATGTTGAATCAGAATGATGGGTATATGTAGGTTATTATATTGTTTTCTTTTTTTTACTATGTGAAATTGAACTTAGGACCTTGTTCTTGTTAGGCAGGCACTCTGCCACTGAGCAATATCCCCTGCCCCATGCACTTTACATATACCTGAAAGCAATCAAAATAAAATATGAAAAATATTTTCAATGATTATTTACTTGGAGAAATGATCAAATCTTAAAACCAATCATGTCTGGGCTCAATTTTATTAATTTTCTCAGATTAATCACATTATTAAAAAGTTGTCTACTATGCCTTTATTTTTATATTTTCTAAAATGCACAAATATTTGTAACAATGGAGAGCCTATAATTAAAGAGAAATATTCATGAAGCTATATGTACACTACACTCTAATCTGACATGGCTTTCTTCTTTCTCTGATGTGCCACACCTTTGATTACGTTAGCTTGAATTCACCTGTCACCTTCCCATTAACAGAGCTGTCAGAAACTTCACCTTTGGTATTATCTACTCGACTATTTTAACATGTCTGATTATCATCATTATTAATAATTACAATTTTGCAGAATCTGATCATTTTAAGTCACAACACTATTCATTCAGCAAGCCATTATATGAATCTCGTATTTGCCAGGCACTGTTCTAGGCACTAGCGCATGAAATAAAAATAAATAGTAGTGACCCTTTTCTTACAGAGTTCAGTCTCATGCTGCTGACAAACCGAACGTGGGAATAATTTTGAAAATCTCAAATAACAAAGATAAAGGTTGAAGCAAAAACAGACATGACATCTTCTATCTTAAAAAGTGTCCAATTACCAAGTCAAATCATGTGAAATGTTCATATTCAACAACTTGAACTAGAAAATGATATTTTCATATATTTCAATTTAAACTTTTGCTTTACTTTGTATTTGAAAGAAAAGAACAGACATATGAGGAAATGTGTTTAATTCCCTTCTTTCATGATGATAAATCTGTGGACTGAATGGAAATGATGATTTTGTCATGTCATAGTACTACTAACTTAGAAGGGCTAAAGAGGAAAACAATGGAGCAATCTAATTAAACATCCTTTATCTTCAGTTATTTGTAGCATAAAAGAAGAACTAGGGGTTGGCAAGATAGTTCAGTGGGCTAAAGTGCCTGCTTAGGCAGGTGAGCAACAGAGATTCAATCCCCGGCCCACCCCCAGGACCCGATGAGACAGTGATTGAGACTGAGAGTGGTGGTGCACCGGTAACCCCAGGGGATGGGAGACTGAAAACGGGACAAACACTATGAATCCAGTCTGTGCAGTTTTATGCTTTAGACTGTAGATCCTGTACTAAATCCAGAAGAAGAGGAGGAGCAGGATGAAGAGGACGAGGAGGAGGAGGAGGAAGAAGAAGAAGGAGGACATGGAGGATGAGGAGGAGGAGGAGGAGCAGGAGGATGAGGAGGGGGAGGAAGAAGAAACGGAGGAAGAGGAAGAAGAAGAGCAGGAAGAGGAAGGAGAAGGAGAAGATCTATGCCAAAACACACATACATAGACTACAGTGATATTATCATAACATATAAACACATTTAGTTTCCTCAACTTTTCCATGAATATAGTGAATAATTTGCTCTTATTTTGTATGTAGCCTTCTGATAAGTCCTATGAGTGCTGCAACTGTGACTGTCCTCTTGTGTCCTTACAGTTAACAGAAGTCACAAATGGAAAGCAAAAAGTGGGAGCCATAGCAATCCATTGATTATGCTTGTAGTGTTATTGCTATTCTCTAAGCAGCTGCATGCACTGAGACTCAGAAATCTGAAATTTAAAAGTAAATTGACAGCCAAATATATTCTCATCCTAACACAAAACTGGTGTTCTGTGTGGTACAGAAAAACACTTTATAAGGAAATCAAAATCAGAGAAGAAACATAAAGACCCATTTTATAGCTTTATGTGGTTTTAATCAAGTAAAATTTTCATACTTGTTTAAATTTGTCAATTATTTTTAAAGACTAGGTTTGATTTTTTCTACAAATTGCCTTCCTTTAAAAAAAAGTCCTATGTAAATATCTTTCTACTATTACAAAATATTTTTACAAATTTTAAACAGCTAACTATGCTTCTATATATCCCAATTTAAGATGTATTTCAGTTTCATGTAGTAAGTTACATTGCTCTCTTTCACTATATTTGCCAGATGATATCCACAACATTCTTAGGTTGTTTTTGTTGTATATTGCTGAGGCTTCCACCCTGTTCTGTAGTAATATTAGCTATACTAGTCTTTTTATAACTAGTCCTGCTTCTAACAATATTGTTTACTCTTTTTACTAAAATTGAAACTTTGGAACAAACAGAAATGAAGACTTACACAATCAGAATCAGAAGGGTAGAAGAGCAGTACCATGTAGAAATCCAAATTTTTCTTGATAACATTTTCAATATATGTAGACAGTTTTTAAAATGTAATGTAAATAATTAAATACAGAGTACAACTCTTAATTTTGAGGAAATTATTGATTGTTCACAAGATGAGTAAATATTTTAAATAAATTCTAACTTGATAAATAAATGATGTCTTGCAATAGGAGTAGTATGTGATGGTAACGTGCCCATAACATAACCTATTGCTCCTCTACACCCCTCCCAGGACTGTGGGTGACAGTCTCCCAACAGACTATGGAGGAAATCTCCATGGACTTGCAGAGGAGGCTTTCAAAAACCAGAGGAAAACCTCACTTCAAATGAGGTTACTGAGATGTGTAAAATGTAGGAAGCCGTGCACAGTTTTGTGGAAAAACAACATCCAAATAAAGGTGTAGCACTGTGAGCAATGAATCTGTTTAGCAATAATGCAATATCACATTTCCATGAAATCATTGAGAGGAGGCAAAAGTGGGTTGTCATTAAACGGGTTTCTTATTAAATTTTAACCTAAAGAAAAGATTCCGCTGAGCTGATAGCAGCAATCCCATCAGTGATAGTGAAAGCCAGCCTACAAAATAACCCTCCTCTACCTTGTCTCCCTCACACCAGCCATGAAGGTTTTCAAAGGTAAGTGAAGGTTAGTTGCTGTGTTTTTCTTCTACATTTTGTATTTCCTTTACTACTTTTATTGTTTTACAAAATTGTAACCATTTTGTGGGACTATTACTGGGTTGTGGGACAAATCATCTGACTTCCCATGATTTAATATGAGAAAATTTGCTATGAGACACAAGTGCTTTAGATTGCAGCCAAGTTCCCACAACAAAATATGTATGCATTTTACAATACGCACTGTGTATACCCACACATGGGTACTTGTAGCAGTTCTAGAAAAGATATTAAAACATTGAAAATTTAGGGGAATGGATCAATAAACATTAGTATATTTATGTATTTAGGCTACAGTATCAATATTTGATTTCACAGAAAATTAAACAGTAGTTTTTAAAAATATGAAGATATATATTCACATAATCATAATCAAATGTAACATAGGCAAATATATGTATAAACCATTTCTTTTTTTTTCTTTTTTTCCTTTACTGTTGTTTTATTGAACTACAAATATCGATGAGACAGTTTTAAGATACCTTGACAAGATGGATTTCATAAATTAATACACTGCAAACTGTTTTCATAATGTTTTGGTATCATAAAAGGTGCATACCTGATACTGTACTTACAGACATTATTATACCGTATGTCTCTTATCAGTAAATCAAGAGACTGTAGCTGTTTGTGTATCTTATTTTTTTATACCTGAATTACATCAAAGATTCAATAATTAATACTTTCTACCTTGTTATTTTCCTAGTGGTTGTCCATAGTACTAGAAGCCAACATAATATCCTGTCCAACCACCACTAGTGCAAATCTTGCCTCTCATAGAATTATGTAGAAGCACAGCGTTATCAATCCCAACTGTACTGTCCATACACACACAGGATTCTTCCTTTCTATACCCCTTCCTTGCTCTACACCTGTCAGAGATGGGCACTACATTATCATTCAACTAACTTAGGTGCTTGAACTCGACAACACAATCCAACACAGCTCAACATTCCACAACAATAGTGAGTTATCCGAAGAAGTTGTCAACCATAGCCATTTACAGCTCAACTTAATATTATGGCCCTGCGATGTATATTTCATTTTTATATGTTTCTGCTGGATGGTTAAGACCTAGATAGAGCAAGACTTATATACCAACACATGTACTTTATGTTTCTTATGAGGTCAGTGAAGTCCCTCAGGGGTTTTCTTGTAGTCCTGTACCTTATTCTGTAGATCCTTTGTCTGTGTCATCCATTTGAATGAGTCACAGCCAATGCTTGACTAGTTTGCTCTCCGTGAGAGCCTGAGAGAAAGGGGAGATGGCTGGCAAGTGCAAGAGCCTGAGTTCAATCCCCAGTTCTCCAAAAAAGAAGAAAAGGAAATTACTGTCCTAGGTGGCCCAACTCTTTGAAGCTCCAGTGGCGCAATAGGTTAGCGCGTTGTACTTATATCATTTCTTAATGCATTATAAACATTTGAAATGATACTCTTTATCGGTTTGAAAATACTGAATTCAAAGATACAAATACTAAAAGAAATTATTTTTGGGAAGTGTTAAAATTGAAGAGTGTAAAAAATGATATATTTTGAAATTTTTATTTCATTATTTATAATGAGCATGCTCTTGCTTATATTAGTGACTTAATAATAATTAAATCCACACTGTAAAACAAAAAAGAAAAGAAAAGTGAAACACTGAATTGACTCACATTTGCTAAACAGGGAAATAAGAGAAAAATTTAACTCTTTGTAAAACTGCTGGAAAATAGTGCTTGCATGAGAGATCTGTAAATTTGGAGAGGTTAGAATTATATATAATGAACTTTGGGGCACCTGACTGTATAAATATATGTTAAGAAAAGGATATTGTAAGTGACAGTCATGGCCAATTAGGACAGAAAACTACAAATTTCTATTTTAAATGATTATTATTATTTTGTTTGGAACTTTCAAAATTATTCCCTTATGCTGTATCAAAACGTAACATATTTTAATCTATACAACAAACTTGACTCCAAAGTCCTCTTGTGAGATGAGATTTAAAATATTGTTCTTGCAAGATACATATATACCGATTGATTGATCCATTGACTGACTGATTTACTTATTTTAGTAGAAAATCTGCCACTCTCAAAACAAACCAGTGAAGTGAACAGGTTCTTAGTGTACTCAGGAATGTTCCTCATTTAAAGGACATCTTCAAGGTGAAGAGCAGATTCACTTGGATGGGGGAGGATGGGTAACGGGCACCAAAACACAAATGGGAGGTCTAGAGCTCTCCAGCAGTGTGTCTGTAGTCCATGCAATTAATTACAAATTAGACCAGCAAGACAGCTCAGCAGTATAAAGCATCTGCTTAGGAAAGCTTAGACCAGCTTAGGAAAGCATAGGGACTATGGTTTGATCGCTGGGGTGAGTCATCCTTGTCCTCAGATATATATATATATATATCTGATAGGATAGATATATAGCTACTTTCTCTTAGTTCATTGAGAAGAAAGGTTTGCACTATTATTGTCCCCTGAATAACTACATCTTGTCCTCTGAATAACTACTATGAAGACTACAATATGCAATGTATTAATTATTGTAACTGTCCTACTACTAGCCTATTTTAAACCTGTTTCATTGTTATTTTATCTTTATTTTCATTAAAATAAATAAAAACAAAGTGATTACATATTCTATGAAGCTATAACAGAGAGAAGTTTGAAACACAAAGACATGCATGACCAGCAGAAGAAAATCTAAATTACTCTAATTTGATTTTTACATATGCTAAGCACATATTGAAATATCACAGTATGCCTGATTTATGTGCAAGTATTTTTACTTGTAAATAAAAATTAAAATAAGAGAATAATGTTATCTTTAGTCACTTTTTCTTCAATCATTTAGTCTTTATTCAAAAATTTCCAAAAATCTTAGAAATTTTTGACATTTTGAGTTTTGGAGCAAAGTTAAGTTATTTCCATGGTCTGTTTCCATAGCAGCATCTTATGGCTTAGTCATTTAGCCTGACTTTAACAAAAGCTTGAGATGGCCTTCATAAATGTATGAAAGAAGCTACAGTTGTTGGAATTGCAAAGTCCACAGCACCAACATTAATAATTTTTATACACGAATATCTTCCCCTTTGACCTAAAATAACTGCTTTAAAACTTCTTTGGAAACAAGTAATCCAATGGATTGGTGGTAAAAATTATAAGCAACTGTTTTCATGTAAATGCTAGACATAAAATAAAATTTCAGAATACATTTAGCATCATATTGCCACTTGAGGGTGCTCTCAACTCAAAAATATATATACAAAATTAGCTTCTGCTGGTAATGTTACTTCTATCATATATTTTGAAAGACATGAAAGGATTTGTTAGAATAGCTCCTTGTGGAAAGAGAATAAATAAAAATAAATGCTTAGTTTTAAACATAAAATCTCTTTATATAACTAAAAGTAAATCAGACGTACAAAATGTATCTTTGATTAAGAGTATAGGTTTACTCAAAGCTCTTTAGTGTTAGACACTGAGCAGGTCAGAGACCACCCATACTGTGCAGCTGAAGGGAGGGGAGGGTGTGGACTCCTTAAATAAGCTCTCTCTGTGGCTTACCCTGTGAATAGGTTAAGAGATGAGGTCAAGAATAGGAATGTGTGTTGTCCCTTGCGAAATTCTCCTATACTTTACTGTTTAGAAACGAATTGTGCAGATCACTTTTAAATTGTTTTCCTCTAAACACCAACGTACACTTGAATGTTTAAATTCAACACATGAGGTGATGCTTGAACAGCTTCCAAAAGTTGATGACACAGTTGTTAATCATCAGAGATCTTTTTTGGAATATGACTGAGAGTTCTCACAATATTCTCACAAAGATAAAAAATGTAAAATTGCTCCATGGGGCAACGGAGTACATAGATTTTATTTTTCTTGCCATCTCATCAATATTTCTAGTTTTGAAATGCTAGATTACCCCACGTCTCAACATGTAAACTTCATACCCATAAAATCCACCTAGGCTTGTATTTCCAGAAAATTGCCTGAATGTGAAGAATTTAAGAACTAACTGACAGAGATATTTCCTATAAAGTACAAGTAGATTTCTGTGTAGTTTGTGGGAAATAAGTTTAGAAATAAGGAAATAAGAAAAGGAAAATGTACACTAAACATTAGTGTTTGGCATAAACACCTATTGGTATGGTTAGATCTTAATCTTGAAGGCCCAGTGCTTCATATATCAACCCTGAAGGTCTTCAGCAATGGACATCTCTGTACCTGTAGAGGGAAAAATAATAGTCAAAAGATGATAGTACTCAAACTCCAACTCCAAACAAAGGTTGAAGCTCTGAGGTGGTTTTGTATAAATGTGTGTTCAATAGGGATGAATAAATATCCATAAAAACAAAGAACTGATGTGTATGTGTATATACACATATATATAGCCATATGCTTAACAGAGAAATAAATTGTAGGATATTAGAATTCAACTGTGATCCAAAATCCTTAGCTCCATTCAACCAAAGTTTGTAGATAGTTAACCATCTGGCGTTACATGGGCTTTTCTCTAATAACGAAAACTTCTTACTGATTATTACAGACTATACAAGTTTAAATTGTAATTACAAAGACGATTGAAAATCGTGTTTCAAACTTTAAATCCAAATCAGGAATTTTGTGCCAGGAT
>PVKA01036706.1:0-21582 GCA_004027165.1 Ctenomys sociabilis
GCCTCTCATAGGACGTTACATCAATTCTTGATTGCCAAGTTCTCCTCTTAGGGAGGGATTTTTTGGCCAAGTTAAAGACAAAAATTGACTTCAGAGATGGAGAGATATATCTCAAGCTGCAATTTCCGTGTTTGATCTTGACTCTGACTAACTCTGGGAGGAAGAATGAAGACTTTACCACAGGCCAGTCTGAAAGGCCCCCGAGGGAGATGGGTACTTTCTGGGACATTATCTCTAAGTCTAGTCATACAACCTGCCCAGCCTAGTCATAGATCAGCCCCCGGTCAAGGTAGAACTCAAGCTGGGTTCTATGCTGGTTGCTTGACGTCAATACTGGAGCCTCTGGGAAGCCCAGTAGGGAATTCCATTGCATTTAGAAAGAAAATCTATGATAGTCTTGTTCCCCACCAGTCTCCCTGGAACAGGCCCCTCATTCTAGTCAGAAAAACAGGCACTGGAGACTTCAGCTGGTCCAAGATCTCTAAGCAATCAATGAGTCCAGAGTGACCCAGCACCCCACTGTTTCAAACCCTTATGCTCTATCCGTACTGTTGCCAGATTCAGTAGAGTGGTTTACCTTCCTAGATTCAAAAGATGTTCTTGTGCGTATGGTCGGCCCCAGCCAGCCAGCCTCTTTTTACTTTTTCCGTGTGTGTGTGTGTGTGTGTGTGTGTGTGTGTGTCACTCAGCACTGGAACACATGGCTGACTCACCTGGACTTAGCTGCCACATGGATTTAAAAACTCTCTGACCATTCTTAGGGAAGCATTAGTATGAGATCTCTTCTTGTTCCCTGCACAAACTCTGGCAGGTACTTTGTTATAGAATGTTGATGATCTCCTTCTAGGCCATAGGAAGCAGGAAAGGAAGGGAAAAAGAAAAACTGTAAAACAGTAATATTACTAGTTTCTCTTATTTCATTCAAAGAAAGGTTTATGCTAATATCATTGTTACACCCACATCTTATACTCTAAGTAAGTACTTTAAGGATAACAATACACAATGCATTTACTAGTATTATTCTCCAATAATTTTGTTATGAAGCGTTGTTTTATTCTTATCTTTAAAAAAGTGCAACAATCAAGCATCAATTTCCCACAAGGAATGTAATGATTAGGTACTGGAATATGTACAAATAAAAATTAATTTAATTAAGAATTAACTAAAATTTATTTAGTTGATTAAAATAAAAACGTTTAAAACACCTGAGAAGGATGCAAGAAGGACACAGGTGAGCCTCTCAGCTATCCATGCTAGAAAGGATGTAAGGTGTCCTGAACACAGACACAACTGTGCTGCCTGGTCAGATAGCCGGGACTTCATCTGCACAAGGGACAGAAGAGGGTGGGAGCGGCTATGAAGGCAGTGACACAGCAGAGGCCTGAGTCCAAGGCCAGAAGGCGATTGTGAGAATTCTTGGGAGCCTCAGGTTTTTACACAATATAGATCTACAACTATGCTATTCTGGAAAAATATGGAGCTACAAAGGAGTGGGTGCCTTTAAACTGGAAGAAAGAACAACAAAAAACCATCTTCAAGGTCCTAAAGGAAAAGCCTTCAAGGTGCTAGCATTGGGTCTCCCTGAACTGTGCAGGCCCCTCATCTTCTACGTGAAGGAACTAGTCCAAGCCCTTGGGTCCTGGGAAAGGCCAGCGGTCAAAACGGCTGAATGGGGTAGCACAGGGGTGGTGCTCTTGCTTGAGAGTCCTCACTGTAACTGCCCTCCTGACTGAGGAGGCTGATACACTGACACTAGGCCAAGATTTGTGAATGAGGTTTCCATACTCAGGGATCAATCACTCTGGTGAATGCTAAAGGTCACTACTGGCTGGCCAATTTGAGTGTGACCCAGTATCATCAGAGTTTGCTCTGTGGGAATCCTCACGAGTGGAAGTTTCCAACACCTTGAACCCAGCCACCCTCATTGCCCAACACGAAGGACCCCTACATGATAGTGAAGAGGCCCTAGGACAGGTGAGCTTCATCTGGCTGAACTTACATGACCAGCTCCTTCAGCAGCCCAATTTAGAGTTTTTTTATAGGTGGGGTAGCCACATAGATGAAAAGGGGAGGTGGGCTGACTATGCGGATGTCACCCTAATGGGAGTCCTAGACTCCCAACCACTGCCTGGGGAATTAATTAGAGAATTAATTGCTCTAACCTGAGTGCTAAAGTTAATGGGGTGGGAAGACTAAATATCTACCAAGATTCCAAGTGTGCTTTCCTAACTCTATGCATGCACTGTGCCTTGTATAAGAAGAGGCCTGCTCATGGAAAGGAACAAAAAAATTAAATATCCCCAAGACATTCTTTAACTATTTTTATTTATGTATTTGTGTATAGGGTCTCACTATGCAG
Organism: Ctenomys sociabilis; assembly: GCA_004027165.1. NCBI lineage: Eukaryota > Metazoa > Chordata > Mammalia > Rodentia > Ctenomyidae > Ctenomys > Ctenomys sociabilis. The sequence continues at coordinate 2,360 of PVKA01036706.1, forward strand.
CTTGGACTCATAGTGTTCCTCCTGTTTTCAGCCTCCCCAGGACTGGGATTACAGGCCTGTGCTACCATGTCCAGTCTGAGTGGCAGGCTCAGCACACCCAGGAGTGGGGCTGGGATGGCATGTGGTGCTAGGTTTTGAACCTGGGTCCCTGTGCTTGCCTAAGCAGGTACTTAATTCACTGAGCTATCTCTCTTGCCTTTCTTTAACTCTTAAAAACTATTTGGGCCCCCAGGAAAGTCACTGCTGTCCATTACATGGAGCATCAGAAAGGGAAATCTAAGGAGCATGTGGGCAATGACAAGGCAAATTCTGAGGCCAGGTCACAGGAGAGAGGCAAGCTCCCTAGGAACAGATGAGAAACCAGTGTATATGTCAGAAGAGGTTCAACAGATTGAAGGAGGAACTAAGAACCTGGATGGTGGGTATAAGCTCCTGGATGGTCAAATTGTGGTGCCTGCTCTTCTGGGGTCCTGGCATGTGCAGATGGCTCCTGAGACCAACCACTTAGGAAGAAAAAGCCCTTGAAATTCTTCTTGGCCAATATTTCTATATCCCCTGGTTGACTGCCCTGACAAAACAGGTTGTCCAGCGTTACATCACTTGTACTGAGCAGCACAGCACCAGAGTTGGTCCTGGGATCCTAGAAAGAGTCCAAAAGTGGGGTCAGCCTCATTTGAAGATATTAAAGTTGGTTTCACAGAATGGTCCAAATGTGGGGGTTTCCCTTCTGATCATGGTTTGCACCTATTCAAACAAAGCAGAAGCTTTTACTGGCTGAAATGAAAATGTCCAAGAAGTAACACCATGGCTGCTACAAGACATTGTCCTCCATTATGGTCTCTATGAGCTGAGGGTCTGGTAATGAACCCACCTTCATGACAAACAGTCATTCATGACAGGTCAGGATTCAAAGTTTCCCAGGCACCCTGCCTCAAACATTCCCCTCTTGGTTTCCTAGGCATCCAAATCCAACCCCAACCCTGTCCCATATTGTACTCTGGTCTTGGCTCACTTCTTCTTGACCAATGCTGGTCTCAGCTTACTTTCCCTGACCTAAGCAGAATTAAACTGCAAGAAAGGAAAATGACATCCACCTGCAATCAGGCTGTTCCAGCCCACGATCACCCTGTCTAAAAGATCCTATAACGCCTTCTGTGCCCCCTTTATTCATTGCTGTTTTGGTCTGCTAGATAGCCAGCCTGCTCCTGTCTCCAATAAATCTTCTACTCATGTCAGGATACCTGGTCTGATCAATTGCATGGGTTCATACTTAACATTTGGTGCTGAAATCTGGGAGAGTGCCAAGGCATCTGCTGGTCTCTCCTGACTGGGACCTTGTTATGGTCCACCACCAGCCCTTCTGAGCAGACTGTGAGCCTGGGACCTCCCTTGTTGACTTAATCACCTTCATTACACCTAAAACTCTGAATATCCCTTGTTCAACCTAACTTAAAATACAAATCTCTCCCATTATTCAATTGTTTGAAAAAAAAAATGAGGTCATTTCTCCCTGGGATTTGCTGTGTACGGTTGACTCCTTTCAACTTATCAATGATGAATATCTACAAGGCTCCCACTTTATCTCCAACTTTAGTTGAGAGGAGATCACTTTCTGTACTTTCATTTTCTCTTTCCTTCTCCATATGTCTTGAAGATAAATGCCATTCCAGGATGACTCGCTTGCCTCTGCCTCCAACTCTTTCCCTTGTGACTTCTTCGACTCCTACCTGATATGGATACCCTCTGAATTCTTTCAGGCTTCCATCCAGGATTTCTCTTACAATAATGTCCTTTTTCTGTTCTTTCATTTTCCATTTCAACCTAACTTCTCCTTGTGGGTGACTATCTCTACTTTGGATGGCTTGCCTCCCAGCTCTACACTTCTCAGCCAGCCCTGACCCCACTCTATGAAGTTGTGTTGACATACCAAGCTGCTCCTTATCCCCACTTTGCCTCCTCTCTGACTGGGGGTACCTGCTTGGCGGGCTTTGATCATATGTCCCTTTTTTTCTTTTTTTGGTTTATTTATTCTTTTTTCATACTTTTTATTATTAGTTTTAAAGAACACAAAATAGCGATAGAAAAAAATAGCATTATACATGATACAAGACTTCACTAGACAAAGTAATAGGAATCCAACAGTGGTTGCTGTATTATATGATGCTATGTGTAACTTAGTTTTTCATATTACCAGATATAAGTGTATAAGTTTTATCTAAAAAAAAATAACTAAGAAGTTATAGGAAATTCAAGAGAAGAAAAGACTCAGAGCAAAATAAAAAATTGTAATCATTATCTGCTCCTTTTTTATATTCATATAATTAAAATTCTCAAAGTAGAAAGGAGTAGGCAATAAATATTTAAAGATTTAAAATTTCTGAATTTAGTTGAACTTATTATTTTTTTGGAACTCCCACAATGTGATTGATCACTGCCTTCAGCCTCCTTTCACTTTCCCTCTGTCTATTCTCTTTCAGAACTATTTCTTATGACCTAGACTGTCTTAAATCTGTCCTTAGAGGGTTAGGCTTCTCCAACACAGTGAAATACCTAGGTTTTTCTCTGTCATACAGCCTAGCCACTGTACAAGTTGGACAATGAGACTATCTGCCCCCCCCAGGAACTCTTGATTATGACAACTTCATTAATTTAGATAACTTTTGTCACTGCAGTGGGAAGTAATCCGAGGTCCCCTACTTAGTTTCCTTCTCCCTGCACAATCACCAGGAATTCTGCCTACCTTACAGCCCCCAATAGCTTCTCTTAGCGAAAGCCCCTACCAAACCCTTGCCCTCCTTGTAACTCAGATGGACATCATGTGAAGCTCCTGGGGGCCAAAGCTCCCAGTCCTGAGCCCCCTACTGAGCTTCTCTCCTCTGGAACCTGCCTATTTGCTGCTGCCAGCCTGCATCCAACACTAGTCCAGATGAGCTGAGGCCCACTGAGATTTCCAGTCCCAGACTAAGGGAAGCTGTCTCCATGGTCCTTGGCAGAGGCTTACTATCCTTGTGCCCTACTAAGGATGGGTGACTCTCCCTCCCAGTTCTAAAATCACAGGCTCATGTCCAGTTTTTTCTCCATCCAGTGGACAGAATACACTGCATTCCTACTCTTTTGTAGATGCTCTGAGGCAACAAGCCACATCTGTCCCTGAGGACTCCCCACCACTAAGTCTTAAAGCCTGACTCAGCTCAAATTCTGTCACCATAAAAAATTCATTCCCAACTGCCAAAAGAGGGTTGGGGAGCTGGCTCAGTAGAATAAGCGCTTGCCTGGCAAGTGCAAGGGCCTGAGTTTAATCTCTGGTTCCGCAAGAAAAAAACAAACAAAAAAACCCAACCCTCAAAGAAGAGAAAAACTTTTAGCCTCTTGAAACTCCTACTTTTGTAGCAGCAAATGGTCAAAAACCCCTTAAAAGCTTTTATTTGTTCTAAACACATGCCCCCTCTTCCATACCCACAACCTGTCCAGCTCTCTCTCTCTCTCTCTCTCTCTCTCTCTCTCTCTCTCTCTGTCACATCAGATTCCCCTACACCCCACCCTGCAGAGCTGCCACTGGACACATTACTACCATTACAGCTGCTGTGGCCTGCTGCCACTACAGCATCCCCCTCTACAGTGCCTCTGCCATCAGCCCACTACTGGCCACTACTGGCCACTACTGGAGCCCAAAGCTGCAGCCACTGCTTCACCTTCTGACCTCTTAACTTTTAGGAGCTAAAGTAATACCTCACTCTCTCTTTACTCCCTCTCCTCCTGCCTTTCCTCACTGTCCCCTTCCAGTTACAAAAAACAGCCAATAACACGTTATTTTCCCCAACATCCTGTGCCCCTCCCTCTGCTATCCAGCTGATGGCAGGATAACAGCCCATCTATCTTTCCCTTTCCAGTTGAGCCTGCTGCTTACCCTCACTCCCCTGCCCCTCAGCCACCTCAGCAGACAGTCTCCTGTTATAGACACAACAAAGAGACCCTAAGCCACAGCTCCCCACCCCTCCCTGTACAGCCTTCTTGCCAGCTTGCAAGTCGAGGACTTATGAGATGTCAGTGTTCCTCTATTGTCATGTGCCTGATGCTTGTACTCTGCTCTTCTGCTTGCTCCTACTCAAACTTGGTAACTATAAATAAGAGGCTTCTATGTTATTCAAATTCTATAAAAGATCTCTGCTAATTGACTTACAAAAGTTCCGAATAATCTTATAATTACAAACTTATACAGTTATCATAATTTAACCTGGTCAGAAATTATTTGAGAGCACTCTGATTTTGTAAAGATGTTCATATGTGTCATGTATGTGCTTATATGTCATTCTGTCAACAGCTGTTCCTCTTTTTTATTTGAGCTTTAAAATATAGACTTACAAACATGCTTTCTCCTGAGTTCTCATAAAAGTTGCTACATTAAATATATCCATACCTTTCTTTTATGCTCCAGATATTTATCATAAGAGGTTCGTGTCAAGCTAACACAAGGTCATCAGTCAAATGATAATTTTCTAACAAACATTTATGCCATTACATTTAAGATGTCTAAATGAAATGAGGATTTCATCATCTTATGACTGTTAAGTAACACTACTGTGTATGACTGTTGATGTCAAATGTTCTCTGTAAAAGTTTAACTATTGTTGGTTAACATTCTACAGGAATTTAACTGCTAAAATGTCCATGGATGTTAAAAATAACAGTTCTCTAGTCACACTTTATACTTTAAGATGCTTGATAATCAAGTACTACTATAGACTCAGGTTTTCCTGAAGAAACAACTGATATTAATTTCTATTTTATATCCCAATCTGCTTCTGACATTCATGCCAAGCTAAAAAGACAAATCTCGGCCCTCAAACCACACAGGGAAACTTACTTACCCTGACTTTCCATGTCTTCAATAATAGAGACCAAAATTAACTATACACAAGTGCCAACTTTTGGCTGTGACTCTTGGGACTCCCATCAAAGTAGGACCTTAACAAAGTAATGCTGAGTCTAAACAATGCTGCCACCCAAGCTCATTGAATGAGAAAAAAAAAGACACTAGGGATGATCCTTCCCCAACCTACAGTTGCCAATGGGTCCTGATTCCATCTATAAGCTTGAGGATCACTGGAAATATGACTGCCCTGTCTTCCAGAGAGCTGGTAAGTTATCCAATTCCCTGCCTTCATAGACAAACTTGGCTATAGCCAGATCCATCAATACTTGACCTACTTGGTCTTGCTGCTGAAGAAGAACAACGGAGTTTAGGGTCCATGGCCCACATCAAGCTATCTTTGTCAGAGTCTCAAGTCTTACTGGACATCTCAGGTAAAAACAAACACCCCACAAAACCACACCTCTTTTCTTGCTAAATGCTTCTCTCAGATTACTCCTACCAGGCCTTCCTCCAAGAAGAGCCTTCAACAAGGACAACTCCTTGCCCTGATCTCCAGACTCCTGACCCCACAATGTCCTCACTCAGCAGGAAGCAGCCAGATGATTTTTTTCCACCCTTTTTCTATTAAATAGAATCTGGGATGATAGGTCAGGACTCAAAGTTTCCTGGGCACCCTGCCCTAAATATTCCTCATCTTGGTTTCCTAGGCCCCCAACCCCAACCCCAACCCTGCTCTGTATTGTGCTCTGGTCTCAACTCACTTCCCCTTGACCCATGCTGGTCTTGGATCAGAATTAGACCACAAGGAAAAAAAAAATGACTATCTGTGATCTGGCTGTTTCAGTCTATAGTCACCCTCTCTAAAAGATCCTATAAGGTCTCCTGTCCCCCTTTTATTCACTGCTGTCTTGGTCCACTAGACATCCAGCCTGCTTGCTGTTCCCAGTAAATCTTCAACTCACATCAGAATGCCTGGTCTGGTTGATTGCATCCATTTGTGTCTAACAGTTCAATGGGTGATGAAATCATTGAAAATTAATTGGATTCTACATCAGCCAGCCTATTGGCCTGAAAACACAGGAAAAGAGAAAAAGTCCTTCAAGACAGGGCTAAGAAAACTTTGCCAAGAGGCAGGACTCACTTGGGTCCAAGCCTTGCCCACTGTGCTCCTACATACATGATGCACTTCTCATAAGAACATGGGCCACTCCTCTTACAAGATTTTGTATGTCAGGCCTCCTCCCATCCTAAGAGGATTGGCTCACTCAGTAAGAGTAGTGGGGTGATTACCCCTACAAAAGCAACTAACTGAGATGAGAAAGGTTTCCCAAAACATAGCTGCTTGGACATTAGTATATTTAACCCTTTACATTCCTTCTTCCTCACAGACTCAATCTTGGTAAAAGATTGTTATCAGGAGAGCCTCAAACTGAGGCAGGAAAGGCCACTAACAGTCATTTTGACTACACTCATAGAGATCTGAGTGGACAAAATCCTTGTGTGGATCCACTGTAGTCTGGTGAAAAGGACAGTAACTCCAGAGTAGAGCTGATCCAGGGATCCCTACTGCTACACTAAACTCATCCTGACCCAGAGGAGACCTTCTTTGGGTTGAGAGATGCCAACTGCAACTTCCAACCTTGGGAACATTGTTGAGGAAAAACAGCCCTGCTCTCGTCATCCTGGAGGCTGAGAGGCCTCCAGGCCTAGCCTTTGCACTACGGTAGAAGCCTGAGGACACCATTTCTGGGAGGACATCTTCCTTTGAGACTGTGATGAACTCCTTGTCTCTAACTGCACTTGGAGTCTACCCTTGCTCTTCCCACAGCCCTCACTGGAACTGCCCCAGCCAACTGGAAACCAGTGAAAGTTCTCAGCCAGTTCTCACTTTCCTTTGGTGGCTGAGAGATTTTGGTGGTCTCAGCTGTCTACACTAGGTGTCCTCATCTTTTAGTGTCAAGAGCCAATGTGGCATCAAGGTAACCAATAATGACCTCTACCCGAGTGTTACCTGAATGGGGCCATCTGTCTGACTATTCCACTCTTTTATACTTAGTATAATTGTGTTGGAGAAATTATTGGGACCTGTGCCCAACCTAAGTGTTTATATGAGCTATAAGACTAAGGATAGAACTAACTCTCTGCTTCTATCTGGAGATAGGAACCACCTGGGAGTTTGCATTCCAGACTGTGTCTCAGAGGGGGATACTGTGGGGAGCAAGAAAAAGTGGCTTGGATCCCTGATAAACAGGACTATGAGGGCAAAGTCCAGAGACCCAGGAACCCTATATTTTGATCATAGATGGTCATTAACTCAGTCACTGAGCCAAATAAAGTATCTCTCCCTAAAAGAGAGAAAAGTAATTCCTCTTGTAGTACATGGAGCCTTAAGATGGGAGGCTACAAATATAGTAACTAAAGTGTTGTTGGGGAGATAGCTCAGCAGCATCAGTGCCTGCCTGGCAAGCAGTCCTGAGTTCAATATTATATATATATATATATATATATATATATATATATATATATATATATATATATATATATATATATATATATAACCAGAAAGAGGGTTGGTGCAGAGACATAGATGAATTTCATGAGATCATGTAAATTGGTCATGTGTATGTGTAGGGGGCCACCTGGCAAACTGGATCCTCTCTAAAAAAGTTTAAAGTCACCACTCTCTTGCACTTTTGGGATATGCAGTGTAGTCGCACTTAATATCCTAGACCCAAACAACCAGGATGGGAAGACAGAGACAGTTTTGGTAAAATAGACAGTTTTGGTCCTGACCTAGGTGGTTCATCTCAATAAACACATGCTCTGGCCATCTCTAGATTCCACGTCCTCCATTCCTGTTATGAGGAAATGACCCAACCCCTGCTGAAAACCCCTGTGACCCGAAATCTCTTCACTGGGCTAGCAGAGAGCAAGGCACACTCTCTGAAAATCACCTCGGCCATGAGTGTGGGTACTCTGTTGGTAGGCCAATGGCTCTGGGAAGCCAGAAAATGGGACTCAGCTGCCCATGAAAACTTCAGAATGGACACAAGTGGTGAGAATGGGTCTACACAGCCATCTACACAGGGAAGCAACACATGGGTCCTGAAGACCAACATCTCTGGGAGACAATGCCTCACCCAAAAAGAGAGAAGATTCCTGGTCCCAGTAGGAGGACCTACTTGCCTGGGGCAGAGATTCCATAGCAAGGCAAAGCAAAAGGAGCACAGAGTGCTTGGGAAACAAAACCAACATCAGTCCCTTCACCCAGATCTGGGACTTTAGCCTCAGGAGAGGCAACTTAGCTGCCTCCATGTTCTGGTCAGCTCCCAGAGGGTTACACTGGATATGTGGGGATAGAGGCTATGCTGAGCCCAGGATATTGGACAGGAAGTTGCATCTTGGGCACTGTCAAGCAGTCCTCCTGACCTTACGCCAAGGGGAACTTTTGGGCGACTCTATGTATTCTTGCTTCTGTGAAAGAAGTAGAACCGTAAGTGGTTAGAAAGATGATGAACGACCACCGGGCAAAATAAAGTGATATTATAGGCCAGCCTCTTGGCACAAGGATGAAATGTGGGTATATAGAACTCCTGCTGATATGTTAAATGAAATAATTTTACTACAAGGTGTACTAGAAATTATAACCAGCTGAACTGCACATTCATGGAATCTCTTAGCTAGCCCACAGACAAAAATTCAAAATACAGTATATAAAGTAGATTGCAACTAGATGACCTACTAGCTAAAAGAGGAGGAGTTGGAGAAGTCAAACTTAACCAACTGTTGCCTTTAAATAGAGGAGCAAGAATGGGTGATTTAAAAAAAATATATCAGTGAGAGAATAGAGGAGGTAGCCCTTGCACTCACCCAGGAAGGAGGGATTCTGGGAAAGATGTTCAGAGGACGGTTCTCAACTTGAGGTGGCTTTAAAACCAGGGTGGGAGGATTCATTGCTACTGTGGGAATCTTTTGGATTATCCCTTAACTGTTGGCAGTGGCAATGTGGGTCTTAAACTTTATGATAGAAACTGCCATAGAGCAAAAACTAAGTTCCCACATTTTGTGAGAACATCAGTCTATGGAAAACCATGTAAACGTGGGCATCAATCAGATAGAACACGATGGGGAAAGTTGATCTATTTTTGTTTCTTTGAGACAGGGTTTTGCTACGTAGTTCAGGCTGGCCTTGAGTTCACTTTTGCAGCATGGGCTGGTCTCGAACTCAAAACAATCCTCCTGTGATAGCCTCCTAAGTGCTGGGGTTATAGGCATGAGCCACCAGGCCTGGCTGAGGGTATTTGATTTAAAATATAAGGCTCTTCAACATAGCCTCAAAGAGGGGCATGAGAGACGAATCCCTCTCCTGGGGTCAAGCTGGGTAAGTATGGATTAACTGTGCAGCTGAACTCCCAGAGGAAATTGATAGTGATGACCTAGCTGCGTGTGTGGGTACAGCTATGAAGTAGTCAGCAGAACATACTGGACTCGGACCCCTTTGCCTGAACTCCCTGCTGTCCCTGATCACTGTTCAGCCCCCTAAATTACTGCTTCACTTCTGTAACTGCTACTTGCTGATTTACAAAGAGAAATTTCCCTGCAGAAAGGAAACAACATAAAAATGGAAATGAAGCTTGTTCAGGGCTCTCAAGGAGACGTCAGTCCCTTCAGAGTTGTTGGAAAAATAAGTTGCTTTTTGTTGCTGAACTTGGTGTTCTGTTGATTCTGTCAGGGGGCCTGTGCATTTACCTGTCTCACTCCCACCTTTGTCCCTGTTTCTGTGCACTGCTCACTTCCTTCCTCCCAGCTCCAGAAATGGAAACTTAGCCTGCAGGCTCCACCTGCCCCCACAATAGGCTGGATCCAGGATACCCTTGCTGGCCCCTCTAGGCCTTCTTGCTCTCCTGAGGGGCAGCAGGACGCAGACAGGAGCACTGCCACCCCAGAGGTGTAGGGTGCCTGGACTTCAGCCTTAAGAAGATGCTGCCCTTCAAAGCAGAGCAGAGGGGAGGCTGGCCTCAAGTCCCAGGCCAGAGTAGCTTCAGCTCCCTGAGGCTCAGCTGGCTCCCATCTCCAAATGATGAGAAGCGTCACCAAATTTATATCACTGGGGACTTGGAGGTGCCGATGTGCCAGAGACCAACAGTTCCCTACCTCTCCCTTCAGCTCCATGTCCCTGGAGTGCAGTCCTAGCTCCTGACCCCAAGGGAGCACTGCACCCTGAGCTCAGGGCCACAGGAGCCCTGTCCATCTGAGGGCCACAGCCAGAGTGCTATGGAGGGGTGCTCCCACCCTCTCTGTCCTTGCTTACTAGCACTCTAGGAAGTGCTGTGTTTTCAGCCACCATTTCCAGCCTTCCTCAGGGCTCTCTTAGCTGGAGCCAGGCACCACCTCAGAGCCCCCTGGGTGGGCTCCTCTGTGAAGCTGGTCCCTTATGATGCTGTTAAGGATCAGTCCCAGGCTTGTCCCCCTCTGTGGCAATAAGGACACTGAGCTCACAGTTCAGATGTCCTCCCTGTGGTTCCATGAAGACCACCATCCCCCTACAGGTGGGGTCCTAAGAACTGGACCCAGTCTGCCACCTGGACAAGCGGTGACTCAAAGGCAGACACACCCTGAGGCAAATCACCAAGGGAGTGTATGACAGTGGCAGCAGGGGTGGATGCCAAGGGTGAAATGCCCACTTTGGGGTGATGGTGCAGGTGGCCAGAGCTGCTCAGCGGTTCAGCCAGACCTGATGGCTCACACCTGTAAGCCTGGACTCAGCATGCTGCGGTCGGAAGATCATTGTGAGCTTGAGAGCAGCCCGGGTCTGAGTTGATTTTTATGCTCATTTCTGGCTGTCAGTAAAGGCAAGGTTTGTTCCTCAGTCATCTGACCCATGGGGAGGGCTCAGGGGTTCTGTTTGTGTCTGCGGTGAGGACTTTGGTGACTTTTTTAATGTCACCTGTTTGTCCCATGCCCACTGTCCATACAGAGTGGCTGTTGCTTTAGCCATGCGGCAGTTTTAGATGAAGGATGGGGACACGGAAGGGGATCAGGGCCAAGGCAGGTCCCACTCCCTTGGTGGACCCTCCTGACCCTAGGGAACAGCCAGAAAAGTGCTCTGGACAGACCCTGCCCCAGCTCCACCCTCCCTACCTGAGACCCAGGGAGCATCTTTGAAATACCAGCCTGCACAGGGTGTCCAGATCCGGGGAGAGAAGCTTCCTGCACGCTCCCACCCCTGTTCCTTACCGAACCACTGCAAGGAGCTCCATGGCTGGGTGCAACTGTGGGCCTGGGCCACACTTCCTATCAGCTCAGGCCACATTTCATCAGCAAAGGTATTGCCCTTTGTGTCTGGATATAACTCCCAAGTCTCATTTGGTCATGGGGGGGGGGGCTTTCCCTGGGTGGCTGCCTCTAGAGACTATGGTTGGCTTATTATCTAGTGCTGGAACTGGGAGTGGGAGTGCTACACCTGTCTAGGGCAGGTGGCCTGAATCCAATACAAGGGAGGGAAAGAGGCTTGCTCCCCCCTTTTTGTTTTCATTGCTTTGGGTATCTTTTTCCACTATGAACTGTTGTCCTTCTGCCATGCCCCATGCCACTTTGGAGCTAGCAGATCATGGTCTGAAACCTTCAGTTCCTGGGTGGACAGGGATCTGGGGAGAGGTACTGTGTGTCCAGCTTGGCCTGGGCTTCCCAAAGCCTATGATGGCTGCCCTAGGACAGTGTCATCCTCCACCCAGGCTAGCTGAAGCACCTCTGGTCTCCACATCTCAAAACTGCAGCACAAGACCTTCCGTCTAGACCTTGTGTAAGTCCCTTCATTGGGGTTCCCTTTTATACCACGTAAGTAGGCCTAAAAGGGAGCTGAGGAGTGAACTCAGGGGGTGTTTATCCTCCACTTCCACCCCAGTGGGCATCAGTCTGGGCTGGACCAGGGAAGGTATCCAGGCCCTTCTGAACCTGAGGATCTTGGCTTTTCCCTCCCCCATACAGGCCCTGCTGGGAAGGGCCTCTGGCAAGGGGCAGGGGCATGAAGACAGCGGAGCAGAGCAGGAAGGGTGGGAACGTTGTTTATTTGAGACACTAAAGCAGCAGCCGAGCACCTGCCCCTGTGAGGGCTGTGGGTCAACTGATCCAGGGTGGCAGCCTGGAGCTGGAGCCATGAACAACACCCTGAAGTTAGTGCACTGTATGTGCAGAAATGCCAGTGTGAGGGGCTTTCTCAGGTGTCCCCACAGGGCCTGACCTTGTCCTGCCCTTCCTATCATGGTTGTCTGCAACAGCCTGCCCAAAGGTCCTAGGGTGTAGGTGTATCTTCCATGTCTAGAGGGCTAAGCACCATCTCTGTGGCACTAAGACTTCAGGGGACAAAGCTGATCCCAGAAATTAGGGTGCTAGAATTGGGGCAGGGCTGGGCTGGGCCCTGGAGCCAAGGAGGGGTAATAGGCATGAGGAGGAGTGGGATGCTCCAATAGCCTCTTGGCATCTGGAGGGGGCTGTTTTTCCCTCCAGACCTGGGGAAGCATGCGGCACCAGGTTAAGGAGTTCAGGGGCCCAGCCACAGCATGGCCGACAGCAGGCTGAGCAGGAGCCCGAGACTCAGTAGTGGAGTGCTGGCCCGAGGCCCACCTCCTGCAGTGCTGAAGTTGCACAGAGAGGTTGAGCAGCATGTGTTGTCCACAACTCTCATGTAATTCTCAAAGCTTGATATAGGGCAGATAGCAGAGCAGGCCTTGCTCAGGCTATAGCCATAGTCCACGATTTTCCCTGTGTAGAAAAAGAGGGTATGAGAGGAGAGATTCCCCACAGGTGACAGGAACAGCCCCTGTAGGTCCTTGGCTTCAGGCTGACAGAATGGACAGGCAGGGCCTGGTCACTCCTCACCAGCACTTACCAGTGCCAGTAGAGATAGACTGGGTCACGCAGTAGTTGTCAAGTTTTGAGCAGATGGTTGGCCACAGGCAGTAGAAGTTGCTCTTCTGTTTGGTGCAGGAGAAGCACATGAGCGAATGGGCTGCAGAAGGAGGGACACGTTGCAGGCTGTGCCTCTTTCTCCCTCAGAGAGGCCTTCCAATCTGACTTCCCAGTCCTGGCTCTCAGTGCCCAATTGCTTCTGGACACTTATTGGTGGCACCAGACTCTGGCCCTCCCAAGCTCAAGAGACCCTCAAACACAGAGTGACAAGAGAATGGCCAGGCCAGCACTGAGATCTGCAGAGTCCCCCAGAAAACACAGAAGGACTCCTGGCCTCTGCTCAGAGCAGTCGAGACAGGGGATCCAGGAGGGCTTGGTCTGTGAGGAGGTCCAGGGTCCCAAGCGCCGCACCTTGCTCCACACTCAGGAGGGCAGCCAGCAGCACTGGCAGGAAGACCTTCATGCTCGAGGGGTAGACGTCGTGGAGGGCTTACAGAGCCAAAGGAGCCAGTCCTGCTGTGACTGAGAGAGATACAGCTCTTAGAGGGCCAGGCTGCCTCCCATCACAGCCAGGGTCTCAGCCCAGATAGTGCCAGGTGACCAGGCATGCCTCACTCTTCAGCGACCCACAGCACCAAGCTACTTACAAATCCCTACCCCTAAAGAGGGGAAGAGCAAGGTCAGGGTGGGGGTACCGTCAACACTTTCAGAATCTGATGGAAGTGGTAGCCCTTGTTAGTGATCCGGTTGTAGAGGAACAGTGACCAGAAATGCTACAGGATAGCAGGGTGCCTACAGCCAGGCCACTCCTGAGGCAGAGGCTTGGGGGTTACGAAGGAGGCTGGGATCTTGGGTTGTTCCTGCTGGAGACTGGAGGAGGCTTGTTAGTTTTCTTCCTGTGGCTTCACTGGGACCTTCAGTGAGGCTCTTCCATGCCCCTCTCAGCTGTGAGGCAGCTTAGGCAGGACATGGCATGAGGGGCACAGGTGAATCCCAGTGGGGACACCTGACTGCTGTGGGCTCTGCACCAGGATTCCTTGGAGGGCTGGCATCTGTGGCACTGGGTGAACAAGCTAGAGGCAGGATTTGGCTCCTATCAGCTGTGGGCAGGAGAGGAACAGGAATCCTGGTGAGTACAGATGTGGGCTGGCCAGAGCTGCAAGGGGTGGCCCCTGAGAATGGGTCCCAGGTCTCCTTTCTAGGCCTGGACTTCAGCCTTTTGCTGAAAGATCAAGATGGGTCTTTAAACATTGGGATTTAGAAAGATGAGCTGCTTCTCCAGCTTCCTCCAGCAGAGACAGATGCCCTCAGCCCAGCCCCTGGGCAAAGAGAACTCCATGTCCCAGTCTGGGCCCTGCACACTAGAGTGGCTTCTGTGAGCTCAGGGAGGGTGGCCCAGCTGTCCTCACAGTACGGCCAAATTATGAACAAGTTCATTTTTCCATTTAAAAAATAAACTGTTCTCAGGGCTGGGGAGATGACTCAGTAGAATAAGCACTTTCCTAGCAAGTGCAAGGATCTGCCTTTAATCCCCAGTTCTGCAAAAAAAAAACAAAAAAAAAAACAAAAAAAAAAACAAAAAAAAAAAAACTGGTCTCTTTCTTGAAGGCAAGTGAGAGAACAATCCAGGGCTCAGACTCAGGCATTGGACCAAGCCCCTCACCTTAGTGGTCTGGCAACACACTGACATCTGGAAAAGAGCTCCTACTGGGCAAAGTTAGGGCCAATAGGAGGAGTGCCAAGCCTTTTCCTGTCTCAGACAGTGCAGGGTGGACAGAGTCTCCAATTTCTCCTCCTGAAAGTGAGGGTTTAGTCTAGAAGAGCCCTGAGCTGTCTGCAGGGAAGACCCAGCGTGCACAGCCATGAACAAGTAGGATGGTGACAGTCCCTGTCCACTGTGAGGCAGCCCTTCCAGCCAGCCCTGCAGGGCTGAGCTAAAGCACTGGCAGGATAGAGCCAGTCTGTCTGATGCTCCCTATGGCATCGGGATCCAGGGGGCCCTGCCCAGGACCTGGGGACTCAGAACTGACTCCTGAATGGCCAACAAGAGAAGCAGGAGCCGGCAGGTCTGAAGGGGTGGGAAGGGTCCAGGGGTGGCAGCGCACGTTATGGGTATGCACCCAGAGATTTGTTACTTTTCCCTGGGGCAGGACTCAGTCCCAGAGTAATCGGTCATTGTGCCAGTAATATTCCCCTTCCGGTTAAGGACTTCCCCAGGATATCCTCTTCTCCACCTGCCAGTCCATCCCACGCTGGAAAGCTGACTGATGAGTCCCCGTTCTGGCCCCAGACCTCTGGAAATGCTTGGGGAGGGGTGGGGGATGGGAGCAGGGGCTCAGTCTCCCTCTGGCAGCCCCGACACCAGCCCCCACTCACGCCTTGAAGCTCTATTTTACCCTTTCTGGGCCCCTGTGTCTGGCAGGCGCTGGGTGACTCACAGAGGGAGGAAACGCTGTCCAGGCCTCGCTGAGCTGAGCTGTGTGCCAGTGCTGGAGAGCAGGAGAAATGCGAGGCCCTGGGGGCTAGAGGTAGCTTGTGTGCGCATGTGTAGGGGGCGGGGCTGGCCTGGTGCAATGCTGGAGAGATCACCCGTCGAGGTCGCGGAGGGTCTTGAAACTGCGCCCTGCCTGCCGCTCTGACTGTGGAGTTTGTCCAGTTCCTCGCTCATGAGTGCTTGCTGAGGGTCTTCAGGCTCCATGTGACACATGGAGAGGGGACTCCCTTCTCCAAGAACCCAGTGCAGTGGCGCCTGAGCCCCAGTTCAGCCAGCCTGCTGGTCCCTCTTAATGCCCTGCAGGAGAGCCACTGGCCCCTGGGCCTGTGACAGGGCCCTGGCCAGCCCTCACCTAGGCGGGGGGGGGGCACATTTTGGAAGCTTGCGGTATGAGGTGGCCAAGCCAAAGGATGTGCTGTGCTCTCTGCTCCGGAGGCCTCATCCCTGCCCCTGCCCAGCTGCCTCTAGATGCAGTCTGTGGTTTCTGTGGACTGATCTGGGTTGGACCCTGGCTGCCTCTTGGCCAGCAGTTAAGGTCCCTGCTCCAGACCTCAGCCAAGGTGTACTGTAGCCTGCTGTCTCTACCCCAACCTGAAGCCCCCTACCCCCAGCACAGGTGCAGAATGAATCCCACTGCTTCACCTGTGCGCCTCATGTATCTTTCATGTATTTTTGTCTCTCAATGCCCATCAAGTGCTGTTTCTCCATTGTGCACACACAGAGGACCTGCTGTGTGGGGCTGCTTCGTGCCTCTTTGGAGGGCCTGCAGGGAGACATTGCCTGCAAGTCCGGATCCTGGCTGGGCTCCTGTCTGCCCTGCACCTCCTCTCCTGCAGTCCCCTGTGCACCAACCACTGGTGCCTGTCTGGGCCACCTACCTACTGTCTGGCAGTCACACCTCAGCACACTTCTCACAGCAGTAGTGGGGTCATCCATTCTGCCCACCTGACCTCCCAGGGCTGCCTGTGGGCATGGATGTGAGGGAAATTTTCTTGCAGTCCTGGAGACTGACTTCTAGGGTCAGCCTTCTGGATCTTCCCTGTGGACAGTGAGGGGTGTCCATAGAAGGAGCCACTTAGGGGTGGGGAGGGTATGAGGCAGGATGGTGAGGAAGCCAGAGTAGAGTGGGATGGAGACACCAGGTTCATGTTTGATTGGAGTGAGTGTATAGGTGTGTGTGGTATGCATGTGTGTGTATGTGAATGGGATGTGTGTGTGCCTGATGTGAGTACATTTGTGAGTGTGGTGTGTGTGTATGTGGCGTATGGTATGTGTGAGTACATATGTATGGGATTTATGTGTGTGTGTGGTATAAGTGATATAGTGTGTGGTAAGTATGGCAATGTGAGTGTGTATACATGTGTATGTATGAGTGTATGCATGTAGTGTAAGCATGGTGTGTGTGTGTGTGTGTGTGTGTGTGTGAGTGTGTGTGAGTGTGTGTCCCCTTGTGCACCTCCAGGGACGCATTCACAGGGTCATGGGCTAGATCCCTCTGGAGAATCCTGGGGCTTACTCCCCAGGGCTGTGGGTGGGCGCTGTGTGCTGTGCTGACCTCTGTGCATTGGGGCTCCACAGCTTTGAGGCTGGTGCCCAGGCTGTACCCAGGATGGGCAATGACCTCCAAGAGTAGCCAGGTGGGCAGTCTGATCCTGGGCTTATGGCTCTCCACCCTTCCCTGGTGTCCTGGTGCCAGACAGGGTGAGGGGCAGGGCTGGCTCTGCTCCCCCTTGGTGTCTCTCGCATTTCTTCATAGGGCCTGAGCTCCTCAGCCCCTGCCTGGGAGGGATCTGGTAAGCATCAGTGACTCCATCCCCCTCATGTCTCCTTTTGCTCCCTGCTTCCTGTCTTTCCCTTAGAATGCCAGTTTATAAGTGCAAGGTCATCTTTGGTGTGTCCAGAATCTAGAGCTGCATCTGGTCCATGGTAGGTGCCTGCCCATTAAAGGTTTGTGGGAGGAGGCCATGAATGGCCATTCAAGACAGGCTTTCATTTGGAAACAAGCTACATTAACAGAAGTCTCATGATTCTAAATATCCAAGGTCCCAGCCACGAGGCTCAGGGTAATGTGTGTCTAGAGGATCTGAGCTGTGCATGGCCAAGGTGGGGCTTGCCTAAGCCCAGCATCCCTGGCAGAGCCATTTCTTGCAAACTGCCCCATAGGACATCTGACTGGCTCCCTTAGTGCTGTGTCTGGTCTGGACTGTGTGAGCAGCACATGTGCAGATCAGATTAGCTGGCTTGCCTACATCTGGATCAGCTGCCTTTCCCAGGACATAAGAGGTTGAGGTGTGTGTTTCTTGAAGGAGGTCCCTAGAAGGCCCATATCCAGACCTACCAGGACTCTACTGGAGCCCTGACTCCCATGTTTCTCCCACAGAGGCAACAGTGAGTGACCAGATACAGGCAGTCCCTTCGTAACTCCTGCAGCCTCCCCATGCTGCCCACCTGAACCCAGGGCTGCTCGGGGACACAAGGCGAGCCTTCCCCACCCTGAGACTGGGCGATTTGACCTGGGTGTCCAGCACCATCTTTGGCTTGGCTTAATCCCCTGTGTCGCATCCCCAAGCAGCCCCCCATGGCACGCACATGTCCTGAGCTAGGACACTGCCCAAGGAGCCTGCCCACTGCATGGAGGGTGCCCTGGCTGGCATGGGTTTTCCTTCCCCAGGGGAGACTCCAGTGGGGGTCTCAGAAGCCCCAGATGTGGCATGAGCAGCCTGAGCCCTCAAACCCCTTTGCCAGGGTACCTGGGACCTAGGAAGTGCGATTATCTTGAACTTTCTGACTGCTGGACTCCATGTGGTGCTATTGGCCATCTGGTGTGACTTGGGCCTAGGCCAATGGCATGGTTGTGGTCCAGTGTCCATGTCACTGTGAGGTGGGCCTGTGTCACTGTGGGGCTGCTCTTCCCTGAGGGACCTCACCCTGTGAAGATGGCCTCTGGTGAGGTGCTTTCTGTCCCTTTGTCCCTAGGCACAGAGATCCCCACCCCAGCAGGCCTTGGCACCTGGGGGCTCTTGTACTCTGGCTGCACCCCTGGGGTGACAGATCCACCAGGATGGGCCTCCCAGCTGCCCAGCACCCCAGCTGCCCTGGGCCCCACTACTTGGTGATCTGGCCCCCACTCTCCACCATCCAGTGTGTCTGGTCTTTGTCTCCTTCAGGCTGGCTCCTGTCTGAGGATGTGATCTTCAGGGGAGCGTGTGCTGAGCAGGCCCATGATCCCTCACAGAGAGACACAATCTCCAGAAGCCTTGTGGGAGGATTGAATCCCCGCCCCCATCTGTGTGCATTTCCAGAACCTCTCATTCCACCGTCCTGACCTCAAGTGATTTTATGACTCAAGTGATTTATCCTCCTGCTGAGGTTTGGGCCTGCTGGCCTTGATTGCACCCCAATTGCCCTCTGAGTATGCAGGGAAAGGCAGGCCTGGGAAAAGGGACCAGAGGTTCTGCCCACAGCTTGAATAGACTGCAGCCTGTGGGTAGAGGTACAGTACCTTCCTCTGTGGCCTTTAAAACAGGACCTTCTGGGGGTGGAGGGGCTGCTTCCTCTTCCACTGTCTGCTGTCCACTACACAAAGCCCTTCCCAGCGGGCCCCACCTGAGGCAGTAACTGGATGAGGTGCATACTTCCTGAGCCCCCCTGGGCTCTCCTATGGCTCCATCCTCGGGCTGTTCCTCCCGTCTCCCTGAAGACCCAGAGGCCAAGGCATATGGTTCATCAGGTCCATGCAACTCTGAGAGACATGAAGGAAGCATCCTTCTCAATTGAGAGAGATGTGACAGAGCAAAGAAGGACTTGGAGAAATCCAGTTCTGGGTTTATTAGGGGTCACTCAAAGAGAAGTGGGTGACATGGGGGTGCAGTAGCACCCAATTGCCACCATCCCTTTGCTCACTAGCCTCTGGTTTTGAGGGTACTAATTAAAACAGCAAGGCAGGAT
>PVKA01036707.1:0-21577 GCA_004027165.1 Ctenomys sociabilis
TATATATATATATATATATATATATATATTACTATACATATATATTACACACATTACATACATTTTTTAATATCCTCTGAGAATCAAATAAGATGCCATATGTCACAGCACCTTGCAAGCTGTGTGCTATTCAAATTAAGGCATTAGTTTTATTACCATTACCATGTCTTTATTTATATAGGTACCTTATTTTTATTGTTACAATGAGCATCTCACAGTTTTCTGATTCATTTCTTTTTATTTCAGCTATATTCTAGATTGGTAGCATCGCTATCTATTTCCTTTCAGAGAACCAAGTTCTTTCATTCATTTTTTTCTTGATCATAGTAAAATATTTTTCCCAAAATTCATTTAAATGCAAAGTAGAGTAGTGGCACTGGGTTGTTCAAATAGCCAACTGCATCAAAACTTAACTCACCAATCAAAGCAACTTAAGATGGTCTGCACATTCAGTTCACTGACTACAAACCATTTCAACATTTCGATCAAGTAGAACCTGATGGAACATCACAAGTACTTCAGTCCTGTTTGGCTGGTACCTACCATGACCTTTGGGTCTGTCTTTGCTGAGTAGCATGGATTTTTTTCTGCCATTACCTGCTTCATATTCACACATATTGATACCTTTCTACTTAATTAATTTTGTTTCAGAAAATGAAAAATATAAAAAAATCATGTTTTTGAGTTTCTG
Organism: Ctenomys sociabilis; assembly: GCA_004027165.1. Lineage (NCBI taxonomy): Eukaryota > Metazoa > Chordata > Mammalia > Rodentia > Ctenomyidae > Ctenomys > Ctenomys sociabilis. Next base: position 692 of record PVKA01036707.1, read on the forward strand.
CATTTAATTTAACACTCATATAGGTGAAGCACTTTTATAATTGATGTAAAAATGAAGAAGGTATCTGACATAAATATCCTGTTTTTCACGATTACCTCTCCCTCCTCATTTCTCTCATATTTTCCCACCTTGCACTGAGGACTCGTAGAAGTTAGTTCATGCTTCCAAAACTTATTAAGTATCATCATTTAGCTGCACTATGTTAAGAATTGCAGAGCAATGAAGCTTTTGGTAATTTTAGTATTTATTGAATTTAATGCTATTGTTTAATCAATGAGTAAACGTACAGGAATCTAATGCACAGTATTTTGCAGTTTTGAAGAGACACTGATTTGCCAGATGTACAGCTGGGCTAAGGTGGAAGACAATGGCCCAGCAACATCAGCTCACTGTGGTGATTCTTTCCAGCCTTGCCTCCAACAAATTCTACTTCCTTTTATTTTATAGGGGGAGGGGAAGCAATGTATTATAACGATTGCCACTAGAAGTCTTGGAGTGTATTTTTCAAAATGCCAAATCTATTCCCCCCATATAAGACACAACGAAGGATTATAAAATCTACTGGAAGATTTAAAATAAGTGTGCTGAGATTTTTGGTCTTTGAGAGAATCTCCCTCCCCAACATTTCTGGACAAATCTATAATCTATAACCAACCAAATTTTTTATAGCAGCTGCTCATTTGGAAAGTGATTTCACACAAGTGGAAGGTCAGGGTACTTTGCTCAGAAGTTATTATCAAGGTGGGGATAAGAGATAGGTATCTGTTTATGGCCATGGCCCAGTCAGAGACACAGAAAATTACTAACCCATGGAAGGCTTTCCATTTACCTTACTAGTTTAGCTATCTTAAGAGTAAAACTCTACATTTAAGCATGACCACAAAAAATAACTTTTACTTGTAGCTTTAGTAGGAGTGGCCTATAAATGGGTCTTTTGGCAAGGAGACTCTATCAGTGGAGAAACAGGAATGACAGAGAACATAGGCACAAGTTTCATTTTGAAAAGTGAGCTTGTTCTTTGAAAGTCTTTTATTAACAACCTCTGTATGCCATGAAAGAACAATGAAAACACTCTGCTTCCTTTCCCATGTGGGGCAGGTAACATTTAAAAGCTTTATGTTTCTGCCACACTTGAAGTTGTTCAAACTCGGTAAGGGAGTACATTAAAGTCACCTCCTGTGGGGACAAAAAAGTGGTGCTAATATTTAGGTCTCTGTCTTCCTGCCAGCAGAAGCAAATGCATTTTCTCCATTTCAAAGGGATCTCTTCTCCTCTCCATCCTTTCTCAGCCACTCCTTTGTGATGGGGTTTAGTTTGACTGATTGATTTTAATTCTTCTGTTTCACCCAAGGTAGACAGTGATGAATTGATATATTAAAGATGTGATTAATGGTTACTTTCTATTCAGTGTAATTATCAGGTGATAGTTTCAATGAAAAATGCTAGAGAATGAAACTTTTCACTCCAGATAACTATCCACCCTGTCTGGCAAGAAAAATGGCTCTCTATTTTCAACATATTACTGTAGAGCAAGGCCATGAGAGATAAAGCATACTGGCTTTGTGAATTTTGTAGAGTAAGATGGATTTGCAATAGTTGCCTGTCTCCAAAGAAATTCTTAGAGAGGAAATCTCTGGATAATACAACTTCAAATTTTACCTCAATCCTGGGTTATGTCTCCAGCTCATATCTAGTCTTTCTAATCATTTCTCTATTTTATCCATTCTGCAGATTGGTTTGAGTTAATACTGCTAACACACTGCATTCATCATACCCCATCTTTTTTCCCAGACACTTTAAGCAACTTTCCATTAACATGACAGGAAGAACAAAGCATCAGCATGACATTTCAGGCCATTTGATAAGAGGCCACTGCTCTTTGTTCACGTCCACTTCGCAGCTCCTCTGTTCTATCTCAGAGCTCCCATCCTCCTGGTGCCTCCACTGGCCATGTGCCCTCTGAGCCACACTTCTCCTTGCACCCTTCCGTTCCATATTTAACCCTTAAATAAAAACGTGAATGACTAGAAGAAGGACCAGAAATTTCAGGCTCTTCCCTTGGAGCAGTTATATGCTTTGTAGAAAATAATCCTCTGAATTTTCTGATTCTATATGATGTGTGTATTTCATTGCTGTCAAGTTATTATATGACTTTTTAGGATTTGAAGTTAATTTTGAACAAAATGAATAGAAAAACATACACTTCCTTTTTATAAACATACACATAAATTCTCTTTAGTGCAGGCTTCGTGGACATTCCCAAGCAAGGGGATCTCAGTAAACATTTTTTATTTGAACTCATAAAGATATTTTTTTCACCAGATCTATTACAATTCATTGTATCTTTGACAAGTACTCATTTTATATCTGAAACAGTAACTCACAGTTTGACTTTTTAAAATTTATCTTTTAATATTACCCTGTTTTAATTTTAGTTTTAATGAACTTTATTTCTCAAAGCAGATTTTGGTCCAAAGCAAAACTGAATATGGAGCTTAGAGGTAGAGCTTCTCCCATCGTCCCTTCCCTTCACCCCTAGCCCTCCCATTGTAAACATACACTGCTATACCAAAATGGTTTATTTGTTACAATTTTCTTGCATTCACACATTATTACCATACAAAACCCTGAACTTATGGTAGGGTTAACTCGTATGTTGGTGTTGTATATTCTATTGTTTTGGACCAATGCATTATGACATGTATCTATTATACTGTCAACTAGAGTTGTTTCATGACTCATGTCTCTATGCTATACATGTTCATTACTTTGTCCTCATAAAGTCCTGGTGACTGCTGAACTTCTTGCTATCTTCACAGTTCTGATAGGGAGCATGATAAGTTCAAGAGATAGATTCCAGACTCTGGGTACATCAACCAAAGTATTTCAAAAGTTTACAACTGATGGACATAGGAAAAGCAGTTGTATTCATCAAAGTTAATAGGGAAGGCACATTCGGGGAATCGGTGTTTACATGAGCAAAGACAGAAAAGGTGGCGTGAACTGAGAAAGAAGGCTGTTGGGTGCACATGTGCACCCTGCTGAGTGTGGCTCTTATTGGATCTTTCTGCATATGACTGACAAAAATGATTAAAGGATGCCAGTCATCTCAAAGGAATAAAGTAAGCGTGACTTTCTTGTAATACATTCTGTTTTAATTACATGCATGACATGTGGAACTCACATATGTGCCATTGATGAAGTTTGTGTGGAGCAAAATTATTGCAGACTGTGTCACAGAATAAATATACATGTGCTGTGGCCTGAGCTTTGGAGATTTCATAGGTGTTTGTTATTCTTGTTTATGCTTCTCCTAGGAGGATGGAAGGAGGATTGGCTAAGTTTTTAACCCAAATTCAGTAGGATAGAGGAGGCATGGCTCCACCGGTCTAATTATGTTCTTGTACTGGCTTTGCCTTTTCCAGAATGCCATGCTTATTAAATCAGTATAGATATATTTGTGGTGCCAGGGATTGAACTCAGGACCTTGTACTTGCCAGGCAGACACTTACATCACTGAGCTAAATCCCCATCCCCAGATATATTTGCACACTTCATAGGCTGTCTTCTCTTCCTCAGTGACACGTGATTTAAGCTTCCTCCTTGATCTTTTGTGGCTCAGTAACTTGTTTTAAGTGTTAGATAATATCCTACTGTTTGGGTATGCCATAAACCATTTTCTATTTGTGTATTGAAATATATCTTGCTTGCTTCTAAAGCTTGGAAATTATGAGTATCATTTCTATAAATATTGCTTGCAAGTTTTTTGTGGACATAAGTTTTCAGCTCATTTGTTAAAAGCCAGTAAACAATATTCCTGAATTCTACACGAAGATTATGTTTACTTTTGTAAAAAGTTTTTAACTTTCCTCCAAAACAGCTGTGCCATTTTTATTCTTCCTGTCATCAGACAGGGCGTGAAGAGATTTGCTAAAGCCGCTTCACCTGCAGAATCAGTAACAGGTTCACTGTCACAGAAAAAATTTTAGGACCCTTCAGGTAAGGGGCATAAAGGCATATTACAGGCACAAATATAGCAGTTCACACTCAAGGGCGCTGGTGTGTGTGTGTGAGAGAGAGTGAGAAACAGTGAAAAAGAGAGGCAAGGAGGGGCATACTGCTCTAGAGCTAGGAGGGTATGATTTTGCTGCCTTATGTGTGTCTTCAAATGGGTAATCGAAGATGCACATTCCTACTGCCTGTCGGTCCTCCATTTGGTGGCCTGTACTAGCATGAATCCATGTGCTGGAAGTGGAGATATGCTGGCCAGTACGGCTGCTTCCTTGAGGATGGAGATGTTTGGTAGGAAGTCTGATTTATTTATTTACTTTTTAAAGATATTACAAGTTATAATTAAAACAAAAAATTACAAATGATACAGAATTTCACTTAAAGTAATACAAATTTCACAGTATTTGCTGTAACACATAGTGTTGCTTTCCAACCAGTTATACATATTACCAGATATATACATGTAAAATTGGAAGAAGAAAGAAAAAAAGAAAGACACGTAAGAAATTAAGAAGAGATAAGTACAAACAATTGAAAAAAGGGAGACAAACTTAAATATTATGTGTTCCTTTCCAGAGAGCAGCAGAAAGCACAGAAATGGGGAAAATCACAGGCCCAGAGTCCAATTTATAAACTCAGTGTATCTTTAGGACCCTTAGGAATGCCCTTCCCCTTACACATTTTCTTCTTTGGAGTGTACTTACTGAAAGGCAGTAAAGTTAGAGTAACTTTTGTGTTGTGAACACAACACAAAAACCTGGAGTTTTTCATGTGTTCCTTCCTTCCTTCCTTCCTTCCTTCCTTCCTTCCTTCCTTCCTTCCTTCCTTCCTTCAGTCTTTCTTCCTTCCTTCTTTCTTTCTTTCTCTTTCTTTCTTTCTTTCTTTCTTTCTTTCTTTCTTTCTTTCTTTCTTTCTTTCTTTCTTTCTTCTTTCTTCTTTTCTTCTATCTTTCCTTCCTTTCTTTCTTTCCTCCTCTTCTTTCCTTTGTTTCTGTCACTGTCTCTGTCTCTCTCTCCCTCTCTCTCTCTCCCTCCCTCTCTCTCCTTCTCTCTCCCTCTCCCTGTCTCTCTGAGTCTCCTTACGTAGTTTAGGCTTGAACTCTCTGTGTAGCTCAGGCTGCCCTCAGACTTGCAGCAATCCTCCAGTGTGCTGGAATTGCAGACAAGTGCCATCATGCTAGGCAGCAGTTTTTCTTAAAAGTACAATTTTAAGATTTGTAATTAGAGAGAGAGAGAGTGTGTGTGTCTTTTCTAAACCTGCCTTACCTGAAGAATGAGAAATGGGTTCACTGACTCTAGTTTTAGAAAAAGATATTTTAGGAGACTTTCCTTAAAAAGCATAAAGGCATTTACTAGGCACCACATTGCTAGCACGTGTCTTGCTTGCCTTTTCATTTTAGAACAGTCAAAATGCTCTATGTCAAATGTCATAGCACAGTAAAACGTCAAATCACTTCATGGTTCCATCCTTAGAAGTTCTGATTTAGCTGACTAGGACCTGAGAATCCACATTCTTTACCTGTTCCCCAAAATTAGAACCCCACTTGAAGAACAACTGCTCCAGATTAAGTAAATCAGTTTCTGAGGGTGCTGGCTGGGAACAGGCATATGTCCGTCGCCACAGATGTCTCTGAGAGAGGGCGCTATTAAGGATGGACCACAGGATTTCACCTGTGTAGTGTGTACTAGGAGTACATCTCTTTCAGGCTCTCATACTTCTCCATATTGCTTCATTTAACATTGAATTGCATGTTGTGTGTATCTTTTCCAATTACCTGCACAGACAACTACACATGTATTGGCAATCAGAACTTAGAATTTCATTTTCTAGTTTACTTTTCAAAAGGTGCTTATTTTTCATACATAAGGTACTTTATGGTTTTGGTAATAGAGAGCTAGCTACCAGGCAGAAAGTGATGCCTAATTCTGAATGTGTGGGCTTTAGAATTATTCTCCCCCATTTTATTTATTTATTAATTATTATTATTTTTTTTTTTTGTGGAACCGGAGATTGAACTCAGGCCCTTATACTTGCCAGGGAAGTGCTTATTCAACTGAGCCATCTCCCCAGTCCCCAAATATGTTTTATAAGAAGATAAAGTCTCATTGTTTCCTTTTTCTTTAGCCATTATTTTTTTAAATAGAACTTTTGTAAGAGATATTGGGACACAAATGATAAAAATAAAGAAAGGATCATGTTCAATATTTTTTTCCATAGAGTTATAATCTATGTGTGAAGTACATAGTTGACTGTGCATACAATCAGAGTTTGAAATAAGTTTGAGGGATCGAGGAGATAGCTCAGAGGCATAAGTACTGGCCTGGCCAGCATAAGTACCTGAGTTTGATTCCTGGTACCAAAAAGAATAATAATATTAATGAAAAAAAATAAGTTTCGGTTGGCCTAAACTAAAATGTAGATGGGCCTGTTTTTTTTAAATCAACATTTAGAGTCATAAACTTTTCTAAGGAAATCTGAAGATTTTCAAAAGAACCTGTGACTCCTCAAATTGGAATCACCTGAGGCTGCAGAGGGTCATCCTTAAGGTGGGACTTTCTGCCATCACTCTGAATCCTTTCACGAAAAAGACAGAATTCTGTGCCATTTTAAATAATGCCAAAATAAGAACTCTGAAAAGCTGAATAAATTCTATTTTCTTTCTTATAAGATAACATATTTCAAATGAAGATGAGATACAGAATCACCCCTAGGTAGCATCTGATTCCTTCTCACTGAAGTTCAGCGGTTATGAATCATTGTTTAATATAATTCTCCTTTTCCTTCCAGCTTTTCTTCTATCACACTACAAAATGTTTTTGAAAGCAAAAGTCATTCCAGAGGACAAACAAATATAGATATATGTGTCCTAATATGTTCAGACTTTAATGTATTTGTCTGGTAAGGTAAAAAAAGGAAAGTAGAGAATCTTTAAGGCTTCAACTGTATATTCTTTATTTCTGAAATGTTTTGCTACCTTAACACTCTTAGTTAAGAGTGTAAATGTGCATTGACTTGTTTTTATATTATTTTGATTTTTTAAGACAAATTATGAAAAATAAAGTTGGTACATGTTTATTTATGTGGACATGCAGACATAAGCATTTTTCCTTTATAGGTAATTTTATACCTCCTAAACCCCAGGTTAATGTGGTGACCACTTGTAGGTATTTTCTTTCTTTTTTTTTTGCGGAACCAGGGATTGAACTCAGACCCTTGCGCTTGCCAGGGAAGCACTTATTCCACTGAGCCATCTCCCTGGCTCCACCTCTGGTATTTTCATCAGGGTTGGAAATACCAGATCTCCCACTCCTAACACATACAGTGATCAAGGACTCACTTGTGAATATTTACAATAGGCAGAAGCAAATGATTCAGATAACAGGTGCATATAAGCTTGCTCTGGCCTGATAAATTCAGATTTTAGGATCTATCACCGTACATGAAGAGAAATTTGTTTTATAATAAAAACTGATATGCTATCAGGAAAGCAAAAGAGTCTAGGCTGGAATCCTAGCTCCATATAGAAACTTGAAAATCTGTACCAAAGTGAAGGCCCTGGACAGTAATGTGGGGTAAGTTAGAAGTCTGTCAAGACTCAAGCTCTGTATTTGGGCTATGCAGAAAAATTCTGAAATCTGAGAGCTCATATTTACTTTCTATTGCAGTCCAACAAACCCATACATATTTATCTTTAAAATTAGGCATATGGGAACTTGTTCTACTGTAAGAAGGAATTCTACCACAGCCACACTAGGTTCTGTCTTGAATGCAGCCCAGTGGTGCAGTGTGGGTGTTGGTGGGACCCTATCCTCTGCGGGCTCTGTAGAAGCCTTCCTCCTTCCTCAGTCAGCTGTTGGTCAGAATACAGAAGCTTTCTTCCTTGTATTTGAAGGAGAGAGGGTCCTAGTTCTTTCTAAACATTAGGTAGGGGCTTCTCTGAGTTTCTAGAAGCTGCCTGTATTGTCTGCAATACGTGCGCTGCTCCCCCACTTCCCTTTTGTTTAATTTCTCATTTGAAACTTCAGCTTCCTTGCCTCTGATTGCTCTTCTCAGATTTAAAGAGCTTCTTTGATTAGACTAGCCCCACTCACATGATCTCTTTCTTGGGCCTTTAATCATTTCTTCAGATCCCATTATTGTAACACACACATTAGAGCCAGCATAATAACTGGTAATGGGCATGCATACAGGGCAGGGAATGCAGGGTGGTGGAGAGCCATTGGAGAACTCTTCCCACCAAGGAGTTACAGGCACAGTGAGAAGAGAGCCTTCTCATGCTGGCAGGGATCTAGATCAAGGTAGCACCACCCTACAGTAGGAACGTTGTACATGTATCAAACTTTACAGTATTTCAACAGAAATACTCTGTCAGTTATGAAAGAAGAGAGAAAATACCTTTATAGTCAGATTTCTCCGAAGATGATGTTCCCATAAGTGCCTGAACAATTTTGGACAATTTTGGACATTTGGAGCAATTCCATGTTGGTAGGGACTTAAGAAAAAAATAATAGATTTCCCAACAAGAGAATATACAGACATTTGAAAATGGTGTGACTGTATTTATACTAAAATATATAGGGAACCCAGCTTCAAAATATTGTTTGATTAATTTGCTGTAAGATCTTGCCCCATGTAGAATGTAAAGAGATTGGGGTGAGGAGATGGCTCAGTAGAATAAGTGCTTCCCTGGCAAGTGCAAGGGCCTGAGTTCAATCCCCTGTTCCCCCCCAAAAAAATGTAAAGAGATTATGCTATATTTTAAATGCCTCATAAAATTTACTAGATTGAATATAACATGTCTAGCTACTCCCATTACTAAGCCAGATAAGTCTTTTGCCATTTTCTGAGCAGATTTTATAACAGAGAGAATAGGGTCTGAGCTGATTCGGGCATTCACTTTTCATTTCTTCATTTAGTCATCCAATGGATATTTGTCAAGCTGCAAGCTAAGCAGTAGAGGTACCAATTTGAATGAGAAACATATCCCTGGAGCTCGAGGAGCTCACAGTCTGCACATTTTAAAGGGAATCACTTGCACTCACTCCATTCCCACTTAGTTTTTAAGGAAAAACTTAGACAGAAAATAATGTAGTTTATAGAGCAATAAAGCAATTTTCTCACATTCCTCTAACTGCTGGAAGCTCTAGGAACTTAAAAATATTATTTTACACTTTTGCATTCAATGAAGATTTAGCATGGTGAAAAGCACACTTAGTGCATTGATTTAAACTGAAAATACTAGAATCAGGCATTGTTTTTAAGAAAATAAGCAAGTATTCACCAGGATAGGTGTCTAATGGTCATCTTAAAGAAGAAGAATACTGATTTATTACATCAAGGTTACAAGAATAACACATCAATTAGAATTAAACAACTCTTTCTGCAATCTATGCTTTTATGTAATGGCTGTCAACATCCCAGGTGTTTCAGAAGTGCTGCTATTTTAGCACAAAATAATACACTGCTGACTTCTGCATTACTTCTAAAACAATGTAGACCCACTTTCATCTCATTTGTAGAACTAATAAGAAACCATCGGGCCAGGCGTGGTGGCGCATGCCTGTAATCCCAGCACTCGGGAGGCTGAGGCAGGAGGATTGTTGTGAGTTCGAGACCAGCCTGAGCTACAAAGTGAGTTTAAGGCCAGCCTGAACTGCATAGTGAGACCCTGTCTCAAAAAGACAAAAAAAAAAAAAAAAAAAAAAAAAAAAAAAAAAAAAAAGAAACCATCAATTCAGTGAGCCAGTAAATAAGGCTCATTTCTAAGAGAAGGCTGTGGTCCTAGTCTAACGAAAGGGTTGGAGAGGATGACAAAGATTTATAAAGGCATACTTTGCTTCATTGTTATATCTGCATATAAAATGCTATTTACCTATCTGAGAAAAACAAAAGAAGTAGTTACTTACATTATAGAACAGTCATGATATTGGGCAGTGTTGATATGGATTTATGAAGAAATTTTACTAGCATAGGGAAAGACTGGTGGCCTGAGGGGAGATAGAAATCAAAACAGAATATAATATTTGTTAGTTTTGATCATCATATTTTTTAAATAATTTTTTGAGGTGAAGGCACTTTTGGTTATTCTAATTCTGCCAAGCATCACTTTATAAGGTTGCTTGATCACTTCTCAGCCTTTTGGCTGAGACCAAGTGTATAAGGTTGCTTGACTCAGTGGTTGGTTACATTGTGGCGCATTTTGGTGGAGGCAGTCAGGCCATCCATGGCCATCTGGCTGAGAGAAGAGCTAAACACTCCTCATCCAACCATCTCTTTGTCTTGTTTTCCTATTTATAGAAGTTTGAAAGCTGAAATTCTGTAGCCATTAACAGCTCAACTTATTATGGCCCCATGTTATATACCTCATTTTTATACTTATCTGCTGGATGGTTAAACCCGAGATAGAGCAAGACCTATATACCAAAAGATGTAGCTTTTGTTTCTGTTGAGGTCAGATAACTCACTATTATTGTGGTATGATGGACTGTGTTGGATTGTGTCAGGTCTAGACAAAAAAAAAAAAAGTATACAAAGGAAGAATCATGATGTATGTGTATAAACAGTACAGTTAGGATAAATATGCTGTGCTTCTGCATAATTCTATGAGAAGCAAGATTTGCACTAATAGTGTTTGGACATTTTAAAGGGAATCATTTGCACTCCGATATTATGTCGGTTTCTAGTACTATGGACAACCACTAGAAAGATAACATGGTAGAAAGTATTAATTATTGAATCTGTGATATAATTCAGCTTTAAAAAATAAAATAAGTATATAGCTACATTCTCTTAATTCACTGATTAGAGACATGTGGTATAATAATGTCTGTAAGTATAATATCATGTATGCACCTTATACGATACCAAAACATTACGAAAACAGTTTGCAATATATTAATTTATCGAATCTGTCCTGTTAATTTGTCTTGAAACTGTCTCATTGCTATTTGTTCTTCGATTAAAAAATAAATAAATAAATAAAACGCCAAAAAAAAAAAAGAAAGAAAGCTGAAATTCACATTCCCTGCTCTCTCTTGAAACTATGACACTCGACGTGCATCAGATTTCTCCAGTTAGATATGTATTTATGCTATCTGGAGGGAAAGCAGAGCTGATTTTCCTGCTCTTTTAGGTTGTTTACAGAAACAAAAGGTGTAGGATTTCATGGTAGCATCTAACTGGGGTTGTGTCCAGAGACTTGGGAGGTTTGAGGTTGTGGCATCAGTCGAAGGGATAACTTGGGGAAGAGCACAGACACCCTGAAGTAGGTCAGTTTTATAAAATCCTGGTGCCATTCCAATGTCCAATCTGGGCAGCGTTCTCCTTGTGCCTTGTCGATAACACGAGCAGCAGGTATTCTTCGATAATTCCCATTCTGACAAAAATACTAAGAGTAGCCGGGCGTGGTGGCGCATGCTTGTAATCCCAGCACTCGGGAGGCTGAGGCAGGAGGATTGTTGTGAGTTCGAGACCAGCCTGAGCTACAAAGTGAGCTTAAAGCCAGCCTGAACTGCATAGCGAGACCCTGTCTCAAAAAGACAAAAAAAAAAAAAAAAAAAAAAAAAAAAAAAAAAAAAAATACTAAGAGTAATTTTTTCTTTATACTCTAAGCTAAAAGAGGACAGATACGAATCTGCTGTTTTAGGGCACACTTCACAATTTTAAATAATATTAATTGACTGCGTTGCAGCATCAATGTGTTTCCAATTCTTTTTTCTAATGGAAATAGCATTGTTCAGTACATATTAGTGAAAAAAATCTATGAGACTGCGGTGGGGAGCATAGAATATAAGCTTGAGGATATTAGAGTTGCAGGCATGGCCGCAGGCCCTAAAAATCATTTAAGATATGTAAGGCAATACTTATTAAGATGCCTGGAGCTATACTGAGCAATTGTCTTCTGTTGAGATAACTTTTGAGAAGCAATTGTAATAACCATGCAGTTATATATAGTGTATGTCCCAGAACATCCCTTTTTTGGCTCCCCATTCTCTCTTCTTCTGTTCCGAAGGTAGTCTGCAGCTCTCCAGATACCCAGGCCAATATCAGGAACATTCCAACTTCTCCATTTCAGAGGTTTTGCCTGCCTGAAGAGTTGGGAATATAATCTTCTAAAATTAAAAACCATGGATCATGAATCCACTTAGTGTCAAATAGATATTGAAGAAGTAAAAACAATTTGGATATGGCCTTAAATCTTAAAAGCAATAATAGTGTGTGGAAGAGAAAGATCCACCCAACATTTACACATGTAAATATTTAACAATCATCTGGAAAATGTATGCACATATATATGTGTATATATATAGTATTTAGGATACACATCACTGATATAAAGAACCATAGCACACAATTTAAAATAATAATAATAGAATATAGAAACATGTAGGTAATTTCTCCTCAAAGAATGCCTTCCTAACTTTTGCTAGACCCTGCTCTTTTCTTACTTTATAATTATAGCCAACAAAGTTTATAAATGAGGATTTATGTAGTCCCACCATAAATTGCAGCGGATGTTTCCTCTAGGTTACTATGGTGTTAAACAAGAACAGTGAACAAGAGGCAATTATGATGTGTCCTCCCTTCACTCAGCGGTCCCTGACAGGAGCAGTGTATTTCCTCCATTGGAGAATAGTTTTCAAACACCGGAAGAATATTTTATGAATTTCACTTGGTCTATGGTGTAACCACTACAGGTTGAAAAGTCCTTCAGTCTGAATGAACATTTGCTGAATTATTTTTCCAAGTCCATACTCAGGATATAACCAGCTATCTTCTGCTTTGTAACGTGTGTCGGATCCTGTGAGTCCTCCTACCATCACTGAGTCCCTGCCGCCAATGCTCTGACGTGAACAGAAGGAAAGTAGCGCATCATTTTATTTCCATCAGATGGATAAAATAGACAAAAAGTCACTTCAAAAGCATAACTAAAGAAAGTAAAAAAAGAAAATGTGATGATTAATTAGGAAGCAATAATTTCTGAGCACTTAATTAATTTATGACTATTACTATTATTATTAATGTATTTGGTACAGAGTCTGCAGGGTCTATAGGGTCTCACTACTTAGAACAGACTCGTAGTGACTGTCCTGTTTTCAGCCTCCCAGATGATTCTCTGGCCAGGTCATCTCAGATCCAATCCCAAACAAGTGAGAGATTTTCCTTATCTGCTCACCAGAATGGGAGGTTCAAAATATCCCAGTCACTTCTCGGCTTGAACCAACCTTATACAATTATTTGCAAGGGTGCTTGGTAACAAAACCATCACTGCCTTACAAATTCAGGAAATAAGGACAATTTAAACAGTGTTTGTTGAAGGCACAGGATGTCAGAGGAGGCAAACACGCCATGATGCAGATGGACAGTGCTGAGAGGTTCAGAACACCCACTGGTCCCTGTCACTGAGTGGGTTCTCTTCCTAAAGAGCACTGTTTTTAGCTTTCACTCTGTGAAGTTAACATTAGAGATGCGAGACCTGTGATTTCTGAAGAATTTAAAGAATGCAAACAGCCCTGATTCTGAAATGCTTTTCAGCATATGTCTTGACCCTGCTTTTTCTCTACTTATTCTCCAGACAGCAGCCACTACTTGTTTGTGAATTTTTCCCTTCATTTTATAAAGAAAAATGTACCCCTGGCATTTGGGAAGCTGCTTGATCATCTGAATTCATCTGAGGGAGGTCAGCAGTTCTAGTCAACTTGATGCCTTCATGATGGAGGGGAGATAAGGAAACCAGGATTGAGCTTGCAATTTGGAAATGGGAAGCCATTTATTATTCATCATAAAGCTCTGGTTCTCAGTGGCAGGATTTCACAAGGAACAGATCTGCCAGGCGGAAGAAGGCTCCAGCTATCATGCTCAGATAAACCAAATGAATAAAGCTAAATACAGAAAGGTCATTAAGGCAAAGAAAGAAAGAAAGAAAGAAAGAAAGAAAGAAAGAAAGAAAGAAAGAAAGAAAGAAAGAAAGAAAGAAAGAAAAAGCAAGCAAGCAAGCAGGCCACCCTTTCCAAGGGCAACAAACCACAAACCACAGAAAACATTTTAATACATATTTGTCCTGAAAACTAATCAAATAAACTCAAGTTAAAATAGCAATGTGATTTCTTATTTACAGCTTAATGAATATCTAAAATTGAGGGTTCACTAAGCTGCGTACTCCCCTCATTTCTTTTGTAGTACCACTTACAATGCACCTTAATGTCTTGAAATGTTTATGTGTGCTGGAAACACATCAGTCTTTAGAGTCTATGTTCATAATGGCTATATAATGCTACTTTCTGCAAACTCCTATGTGTTGCTGGTCTTTTTATGGCTGGTTTATTTAAATTTTACTTTTGTCCCATATAATATATTAGATCTCACTGTCTTCCAGATAATGTGAACCAACAAAAAAAAGACACTTATTCGATCCTCTTGCTTTTTCAGTCATGAAAAATTTATCAGCAGTTAAACATTTATTCATCCCACTCCATGCCTCAAACCATTTGAGGTGGCTTACTATAAAATCAAGTAAATGTAAAAGGCTATGAAAGGATAAAAAGGCAGGAACAGGAAAAATAGATCATAAGCTATTTTTCTCTACTTATTCTCAATAGAAGAAGAAAAGTTGGATGTTAACAAATACTGTTACAAACTCTATAGATGGAACCATAGGGAAGCAAAAATTTATCCCTGGGGGGCTAGGGATATAGCTCCATAGCACAGCACCTTCCTGGCAAGCACAAGGTCCTGAGTTTGAATCCTGGTATCAAAAACTAGTTATGCCCTAGCTTGGAAGCCCAAGAGAAATCCAGACTCTCTTCTTACGATTGCACTGGCTTTCTACCAAGAGCTGCATTACATGGTGGCACAGCGTCCCTGGAGATGGGTATATGCTCAGTGCCCAGAGCAGCTCCACGTGCACCGGCCTCCGTGTCAGTGTGCGTAGTTTTAGTTCTGATTGTCCTCCTGTCACCTCCTCCCTGCATTCTGTCTCTAGCTTTGTTGTTCATCTTACCCACTGTCCTTTAAAGTTAATTTTTAATTCCTTATTTTATTTTATGTTAATAGCTGTGTAATTGTATATACTTACGGGGTACGATGCAATGTTCCCATAAATGTGGGGTGCACATGTTTTTCTAAAGAGATATAGTGCATCCCCACCTTACTTCCCAGCATGGTGTCCTGTAAAAAAATGAATGCAGTCCAGAGCAACCCTAACTTCTTCTCTTTTTTTTTTTTTTTTTTCAGAACCAGGAGGTTGATCTCAGGCCCTTGACCTTGCCGGGGAAGAACCATCTTCCCGGTCCCCTAAATTCTTCTCTTGCCCTGCTTACATCTTCTCACAATGCATAAAGTGGTTCTGACCACTTTGAGCTACTCACATCTCCATATTAGCATAGACCATTGGAGATGGCAGATTGAGGAAGGGGTATCAGTCCGACTGCAGAAAGATGGAAAAATGGCCTTTATTGAAATTTGGGGATGGTTGCATACAGAAGTAGATCATATCATACATTTCTCAATTAAATTTCCTACAACTCCTTTATAGCTATCTTATTTTTTTAATCGTCTGCCCTCACCTGGGGATCTCTTTCTCTGACTCTCTGTCTCTCTATCTCTTCTCTCTCTGTGTGTGTGTCTCTCACTTTCTGTGTGTGTGTGTCTCTCTCTGTCTTTGTCTGTCTGTCCCTCTCTCTCTCTCCCTCTCTGAAAGCTGAAGTCTGCCCAGCAGTTACCTGCAATTTGTTCAAGATCCACCATCAATTGTACACTGTGAGGACCCATATCTCTGGACTTCCACAGTGGTCAGAAATTTCAGCAAAGCCTTGAGGAGACCTGAGGCTATGCTGAGACCACTGAGTCACCTGGAACCTCAAGAAATGTGTTCTTGTGCTACTGTCCTCTGTTCTGATTGAGTATCTTTATGCTGATATCACAAGATTTAAGGTTTCACTAATATTTTTGTCAGGATTAAAGGTCAAAGCCAGCCAAAAGTTCTGAGGTGCAGGATAGGCTAGAGCAAACATTCACACAGTGACCTTTCCAAAAGACACAGAGGAGAGGGTTCCTAGACAGAGGAACGCACATCCTCAGTGAATGCTAGTAAAAGAAATTGTGTGGAGCAGCAACACAGCAAGTGGCCCAAGTAGACAGCTTTTGGATAAACTAGGAGGTGCCAACTATACTATCTTGGACCCCTTGGGGGACAGATGACCTAAATGTCCTCAGCACAGTTCTGGGTCATTATCTTTGTTTCAACTAGCTTTTGATAAGAGCAGATTTAATCAGTGATGTGTAGACCTAGAGCAGTTTGCCAAGAGTTGTTATTAGGAGAAAATCAATTCACAAATGCCATTTGAAGATGAAGCTCTTCAGTATTCTTGTGCCTGATTCACACAGCTAAGAGGACTCCACTGTCAGCCTCACAGAAGAAGCTCCACGGCTGACTAATGTCACCACGGTTTTTGTACCACATCCTAAAATCATTTGTGAATCAAATTCAATTAAGACCCTGCATTTTTTTCTTACCTTTCCTTTTTCTCCACCCTTCCGTCCTTCTTCCTATTATTGTTTCTGATCTATTTTGCTTCCTTTTAGAACTATCTTTTTGAAAATGTACAGGAATTGCTTATAATTGCCTACTTCCTATATAGAGAATATAATTTAAATGTATATCATATATATTATATTATATTATATATATATATATATATATGTGTGTGTGTGTGTCTTTTCTGTCTTCTACAAGCTGTTTTAGACTCTCATCTCTGCATATTCATGGTGAAAGAATAGCAGTCTCCATATTTTAGTTATCTTAAAGGAATGGAAATTTCCAGGGTTTTTAAAAATGAAAAATTAGGGCTGGTGAGATAGCTCAATGGACTAAGAACCTGCTTAGGCAAGCACCAGGACTGGGAGTCAATCCCAGGCACCATATGCCTTGCCAGCCCCAACCCCACGCATGCTGAGCCTATCAGGATGGTAGTTACAGGTGGTGCATGCCTGTAATCTCAGCTCAGGGAGGTTGAAAACAGGAGGGTAGCTAGGAGTCTGAGCTGCATTGTGAGACCTTATACCAAATACATTAAATAAACAAATAAATACACACATACATAAAAGTGAAAAATTAAATTTCCTGTAGAGTAGATTTCTAGAAGATTAACTAGCCATTAAATCTACTAAAAGAAGTAAACATGAATGCTTGTACGTTGAAAGCTCAGTGATAAGAAATATGCACAGATTTCCTTGCCAGCAGGAATGTCTTGTGTTAGTTCTGTGTTTCTTTTGTGCCTCTCTGTCTTCAGTATGTGTACAAATAATCACAGCCCTAGCTCATCAAGTGTTCACCTTAGGACAGGAGCTGTGCTGGGCATTTTACAGAAGTCATCTCATTTCTTTGGTTATTTTTCTGCATGATATTACTATCTTTATTTGCTCCCCCCTTTAAATGATGAAACTAAGACAGAGCGGTAAATTACATTTCCCAAGAGTACAAAGCCATAATTTAGTAAACTATTTCTATCACTTAAAAATTTGCTATAGTCTCTATATCAATCTCTTGTGCTATTGATCATATTATTACTTCAGTAAAATTCTACAAATACTTATGGAACATTTACTGTAGGTAGTCATTGTCCTGGTCACTGATGTCACAGTACATTTTAAGTGGAAGGTGTTCATGTTCCAATGGACAAGTCAGAAAAGTGAAGAGATGAATTTCTTCCAGGGCAGTATTTGTAATAAACATGTGTTAGTCAGCTAATCAACTAGGTCAGAAGAGTTTAAACTCTGTTGGCCCTGGAGAACTGTTAGTTGTTCAGAGGAGGCACAGAGGAGTGGGGACAACGGCATTCCCCAAAGAGAAAAGTCTCTGCAGTGACACCTGGTGGTGAACTAGCACACTGGGGAGAGCAACACTGGTGATGCTCTCGAATTCTGGTGCTTAGTCTCCAGACAGACCCATGGCAAATCAAAAGTGCATTAAGTAGACCTGGCAGGCCAAATATTCTGGGTTAGCTGTGCAAAATCTTGGAGAAGGCCGGTTGTTTCCTCTTATAATTGTGTAACTGACTGGAAGCTTTGACTCTATTACTGTCTAGAAGCATTCATTAGGAGTGTTGTTACACATGTTACTTAGGTGTGAAAAGATACAAATGCAATAGTGTACAAGGGTATACACACACCTATTGTTAATATTGATAGTATTACCAAGTATTAGTTGTACCTATGAATTGGATGTGTCCACACAGGCATGTAGTGTGCATTGATCACACCTGTTCACACTGCATCCCCTTCTCAGGCCCTAGTAATGATTAATTCTATTTTAAGGCCAACCATTTATTTAATCACACTATATATGCATGCAACATTTAGCTTGCCATGGTCTGATTTTTATTTCTTTACTTACAGCTTTTATATCTTTTTTTGCCTAATTGATTGCTCTGAAATTTTTAGCACTACAGTAAATATGATTGATGAGCAGGGATACCTTTGCCCTTTGCTTGACTTTAGATAAAATATTTTTCAGTTTTCCCCATTCAGTATGATATTGCTGTGAATTTGTCTTATATAGCTTTTACTATGTTGAGGTATGACCCTTCTATACATAATTTATGCAGGAATTTTATCATAACATAATGTTGAATTTCATCAATTTTTTGCATCTGTTACAATGATCATAAGATTTTTATCCTTCAGTCCATTCATGCAATATATTGTACCTATTGGCTTTCACATGTTGACACATCCTTTGATCCATGGACTGAAACCAATTTATAATTGTGTCACCATATCATGCGAATTTTTTTTTTTTTTTTTTTTTTTTTTGTCTTTTTGAGACAGGGTCTCACTATGCAGTTCAGGCTGGCCTTAAGCTCACTTTGTAGCTCAGGCTGGTCTCGAACTCACAACAATCCTTCTGCCTCAGCCTCCCGAGTGCTGGGATTACAGGCATGCGCCACCATGCCCGGCTTATCATGTGAATTTGATTTGCAAATATTTGCTTAGAAATTTTCATCTATGCTTCATATTCATCAGGGATATTGGACTATAGTCCTCTTTTCCTTTTCTCTCTTTTCCTTCCTTCCTTCCTTCCTTCCTTCCTTCCTTCCTTCCTTCCTTCCTTCCTTCCTTCCTTTCTTTCTTTCTCTTTCCTTCTTTTCTTCATTTCCTCTTTTCTCTCTTCCTCTTTTTTCTTCCTCCCTTTCCTGGTCAGTTCGTCTAAATATTTGTCGGTCTGCATGATTTAAAGAACCAATTTGCTGAATGATTTAAAGAACAATTATTTGTTTCATTGAATGTTTCATTAGTGTTTCAGTATTCATTTATTTCTACTTGAATCACCATTACTTCTTTCCTTTGGCTATTTTTTAGTTTGGTGTCTCAGTCACTTTCTTCAAGCCTACAACAAAACACACAACACCAGCAATGAAAGGGATGAAATAACTTCTGGAGCAGTCTCAACTCCAGAAATTTTAATTCAGATTAGGAACAGCATGATGCAAGGGTTGTGGCATGAGAAAGCAGCCAATTCACTGAGAAGTGTAGGGCCCCTTGGTCCCATCACCCTGCAGTCACAAGAAGCTGTTGGGAGATACTGCTAATCTAAAACACTACACTTAGGCGATGTAGTTTTGAAGTGAATTTTTGTCATTTACAAATATTTTATGCGTCACTCACTACTACCAACTTTCCTTTTATAGCAGCCCTCAATTTTTTGTATATTTTCTTTCTAGTTTCATTTATTTCAGAAAGTTTTAAAATTTTCTTTCTGTTTTTCTCAGTGATGCATAAAAGTCTGTTGCTCACTTTCCATATGTTTCTTGAATTTCTAAAGTTCCCTTTGCTGTTGATTTTCAATTTTATCCCACTATGAACAGAAATAATGTAAGATATTATTTCTATGCTTTTGTTTAAGGCTTATTTTTGTGGCCTAATATTCATTCTATTGAAGAGCAAGTTTTTTTATCTATTGGAGTGCCCTATAAATGTCTAGTAAGCTCATCTGAACTACAGTGTAGATTTATTTCCTGCTATGGCTTATACTGAGATATAACCCAAGATTCCCATGCACTCGTGCATGGAAGATGATTACGTCATGCAGGCGATGCACCTGACACTGTTGGGAGGTGGGGTCTGGCTGGATAAGGTCAGGCACTGGAGTCCCGACCTGAAGCCTGGAGTTCCTTCCTCCCATTTTCACTTACCATAGGGATTTGTGCACCTTTCCTCAGCATATGCTTCTCCATCATGAAATTTCTGTACTTAAAACTCAAGAACCTAGACCAAAACTTTTGAACTGTGAGCCAAAGTAACTGTCTCCTCCTTTAACCTGTGGGTGTTGAAGGCAGGTGAGATACCTCAGAAGGCTGAGTGCCTGCTTTGGCAAGTGCAGGGACCAGGGATCAATTCCAGGTCCTGCATGCAGTGCTGGCCTCACCCTTGGGGTGCGCTGAGCTGGTAATGAAGTCCAGGCATGGTGGGTGTACACCTGTAATCCCAGGTCTGGTGAGGCTGAAAATAGGAGGATCACTATGAGTTCAAGCTGCATAATGAGTCCCCATATGAAATAAGTAAAAGAAGAAAAATAAATAAATAAATTGTGAGTTTTGATATTTTGTCCCCATCATGAGAAAAATATTAAGAATGATAAGTTTGAAGCATTTATACTGAAGTGGATGCCCCTTGAACATATACTCATAAGTGAAATAAACCAGACACACATGTGTAAATATCGTATAGTCTCCCTAGTATAACAAGCGAAAAGCAGAAATACAAAAGGAAATGTACAACAAGTAAAATCAATTGAGTCAGATAAGGCAAAGTGAATGACATATGCTGCAGGATACTAATCAGCTTTTCTTCTGGATGGTTAACAACCTAAGATCACAA
>PVKA01036708.1:0-14993 GCA_004027165.1 Ctenomys sociabilis
AAACAGCTACACTCTATTTACTGATAAGAGACATACGGTGTAATAATGTCTGTAAGTATAATATCATGTATGCACCTTCTATGATACCAAAACATTATGAAAACAGTTTGCAATGTATTAATTTATCAAATCCATCTTGTCAAGGTATCTTAAAACTATCTCATTGATATTTGTACTTCAATAAAACAAAAATTAAAAAAAATAAAAATAGTTTTAGACAGTGGCTTGTGGGCTGAAAGCTAGTATTAAAATGATAGCAAACAGAAATAATTTTTGAAAATTATTAAGTTTTCCCCTCTGCCTTGTTGATCATATTACCTCCTTCCTACTTGGTCTGTTGCATTCATTCATTCAGGACTCCTCATATTCCTTATAGGAAGATGGGAAGGGAAAAGAAGGAGGGAATTAGTACCACATGAAATAGGACCTGGTGGAGGGGTAATAACTTGGATTTGGGAATATGAGATTCTTTAAGCCAGAGTCAGTGTCTGACAAGAGCCCATTCTGCCATAGACAGCTCTTTCTAGATGTGCCCTCAAGTGGTAGGAGGCACAAGGGAGGGAGCTCTCTGCAGCCACATTTATTGGATATCAATCCCATTCATGAGGGCTCCCCTTAAGAACTAATCACTCCCCAGAGATTGGGTTTCCTCATACCAGCATGTCAGGGCTGAGGATTCACCCCTGACATGCTGGTATGAATTTGAGGAAGATGCAAACATTCAGGCCACAACAGTGGACTCCTTGAAGAAAGAAAAACTTCCAGAGAAATCTGCGACATGAGGAATTGTATTGAAAGAGATGAAGCAAAGAGACACACAAATGACATGTATTAGTGAGTATATTGAGAATCTGGGGCCTCCGCACTCTGCTGGGGGAGACACCATGCTGGCAAACAGATTGGCAGCTTCTCAACTACTAACATATGACAAAATAATTCTCTTCCTAGCGATACAGGAAAAGTCAAGCATGAATGTTTACAGAAGCATTATTCATAATGGACAAAAAGTGAAAACCATCCAAATGCCCATTAATGGATATGTAAAATAGGGCACATCCACCCATCCATGGAGCACCATACAGCCATAGAAAGGAATCAGGTCCTGGTACACACTACAACAAGGACACAGCCCAACAACGTGATGCTGCATGGAAAGAGCCAGTCCCCAAGGGCCACAGATTGCATAAGTCATCTTCATGACATGTCAGAAGAGACAAACTCATAGATAGAAAGTTTAGTTGTAGCTGCCTAAAGCTGGCGTGAAGGGACAGAAAATGAGGAGTGACTGCTGCAGGGTACAGTGTTGCTTTTGGGGTAATAAACATGTTTTTTAATTGATGATGCTTACACAAATGGTGAAATACAAAACAGCCATTGAACTGTTTATTCTAAATGAAGGAATTGTCTATTATATGAGCTATGACTCCATAAAAGAGTGGAAAACAGAAAAAGAATAAAAACAGTGAAGAATTTTTCTATGAAGGGACTGTTTCTGGAACAAGTTAGTTGAGGCACACTTTGAGAGTGCCGAATCCTAACCACTAGACCACCAGGGAAGGTGAGGCACACTTTGAAAGCCACGCGATAGACACTTAGCATTCACGACCTCTGCCTCGGCAGTTTTGTTATTCACCAGTCCCTTTGTCACAGTCCAAAGACACACATTGGAATATCTCATCCTCAAGGGTGCCTGCGACATGGGAGGAGCAAGCAGCTTCTCTGCAGTGTCAGGTTCTTCCTGCTTAACTGTAACACGCACCACAATTGTGTGCATTCTATGGCCAGAGGATGAGCGCTTTATCTCTGGGAAGAAAGAGACAGGCCCAAAATGTAAAACTTCAAGTACTGGTGAAAACCATAAACAGAGTAAAAAAGTATAATTGAAAAGCATGTGTTTAAACAGTAATTCTTCTATAAGGAACAGTAAAGATCTTGGAAAATAGTCTTCCAAAATGAGAAAGATCTACATTGCTGGAAAAAAATAAATTGAGAGAAGCAGAAACTGGGAGAATAAAATGTGACAATTTAAATTGTCAAAATGACAGTTTGAGAAATCATGTTTCCTAGCAGCCTTCCTCAATGCCCATCCTTAGCACTATGTAATGCAGTGCATAATGCACAGAAATCCAGGTCATCCTGACAGCCAGGCACTGCTAACATAAAATGTAACAAAAGACTCGAGTGTTTGACTATGTAAGTGGGAATACAAGAGAGAAATGGACTCCAGGAGAGTATTAAAAGAGATGCCACATACAAGACATGATTAATTGCAAATGAGCTGAGTGGCTGCAAGAGCTCAGAGGCAAAAGGGGTCACGCCAGGGCAGCCTGAAAGCTGCACGGACCAAACAGGCAATTTGAGCAAGATAAATTCAGGAGCTTTGAGAAGACTGGCCTGGAAACACTTTGCCCTCTGATAGTATTAATTGAGCTTCTCCCCTCCGCAGACTGAGTCCCTTCTCATGGATCCTGAGGTCTGTTTTGCAGCCTGGACTCCCTAGTCCTTTGTGAGGTTCTTGAAAGGGGAACTTCTTGAAAGGGAAGGGAAAAGCTGGGGAGGGGACCGTATTAGTCCCAGCACGTGTCTGCATCAAAGATTGCTGCTGCCTCCCTATCACTGCCCCTCATGGCCTTGCTAAAATGACTAATGCTGCTGCCCTCACCATAGTTTCTAGGGACTTAAATAAAAAAACAACTCAGGATGCTGTGGGTCTTCATGAAACAAGTAAAACTTAGCCTAAGGTATGATACCTTCTGGCAAAGACAGTATAAGTAGCAAAGTTGCCTTAGGGAAGAAAGGACAGTTGTCTTAGTCCTCAGCTGTGTAACCAGATGAGCAAGCTTGAAATAAGACCACTTCCCTAATAAGGACTTGCTCTAAGGAAGCTTGTTGTGGAAATATACCGAAAAGTCGTGGGAAAGGCATCCTCGATGCTCCAGCGCTTCTAGACCCTTCGTGCACTCTTCTAATCTTCCCAAGAAACCCACAAGTTAAATAAAATTATCCACATTTTATGGCTGTTAAAACAGGTTTAGAGTGATCAAATAGCTTGCGCAAAATCACACAACTGAGTATTTGTTGAGATAATTGTGACCTTGGGTTTGTTTGATCTTGAAAATTATCTTCCGACTATTTTATTACACTGCCCTGCTCTGACTTCCCATCAATTTCATCTTCTGACTCTCCCAAAGAAATCAATAACAGTGAACCTTATTATAACATCAGTTAATATTGTTTTAGGCCAGGTGCTGCACCAAGGATTTACTTGTATTATTGTTAAACTTCAAAACAGAAACCTGTCGAGGGATGATTGCTTTTTCTAGTTTACTGCTATGGGAGCTGAGGACGTTATTAGTGAGGTTGGGCAAAGCTCTGTTGTAGTAACATAGAATGTCCACAGCTCTCCAAAATGTACCTGCACAAAAACAGTGTATATGTCTCACTCCTGTCCAGTGTGGGTCACTAGGACTTTGGTCACCACTTACTATAAACCCAGGTTGATGGAGGCTTTGCTATCTTGCAGGTTCATGATCTGACTTCTCCATCATCAAGACAGCAAAAGGCAAGCAAAGTTTCCACATCGATGCAAAAAGTAGAGCGGGACATATACAAGAGTACATGGGCATTGATCAGCCTTCCCACTGCTGAGAAAGAAAAAGCTTTACATGTACAACTTAAGGGGAGAGATCATTTATTTGATACATGGTTGCAGAGGTTTACATCTATGACCAGCTGATTCCAGGCAAGAATATCATGGGGGAATGGTGTGGAGCAAAGCTGCTCACCTAATGGTAGCAAGGAGACACCACAAAGTGAAAGAGCTTTGGGATAAGGAGAAACAGAGGGAGGGAATAAGGGATGGAGGGAGGGAGAGACAGATGGATGATGAACAGATGGATGAACAGACAGATTCAGAGAGATAGAGATGAGACAGACACAGAGAAAGAGACAGAGAGAAATATAGAGATTGATTCTCCAAAGTATGACCCACCTCCTCCAGCTGCCCCCACCACACTCAGCTATAAGATTGATTAATCCACTGATGCATACAGCACTGCACGATCCAGGTGCCCTCTCTAGGACTCTCAGTGTTGAGATAGTCAATCTGATAGCTAAGATGAAGCAGCATAGCATAGGTATTTGATAAGAAATAAGTGTCTGCCCTAATTCTGATGTAGGTTAACAGCAATGTGCTAAAACACAAAGCTGAGACTTGAAACTGGTCTCCATCTCCAAGATTCCAGTCTTGGAACAGTGACTTTGCTAAATACTCCAAAATTGGTATGTGGAGTTATTGGCATGTGGTTCAGCCTGTTTTGGGTTTATTGTCTGAATGGAACTTGCAGACTTAGGAGGAAGTACAAATGTCCCCACTAACCACAACTGTAGACTCTCAGAAGAGCCTCTCAAATCTCCCCCAAGAGAGAACCTGCTCTCTCCTGCACAGGTTCATCCCAGATTCTGTGGCCTTGCATTAATTCCTGGTTTGCAGTGCCATTATTGCCAAAAAATATATATGTCATCAGTTGTAAAATAACCAAAAAATGTATAGAAAATAATTTGAAAAATATGGAGATGGAAGGGAGGACAAAACTTTGAAGGCAATTACAGAAAATGAAAGACACATCAGAGCTTCTTAATGGAGTTCTGAAGAGTACTGAGGAACTTGGAACATGATTTGGTTGGAGTTAGAAAGCCTCCTTGTGGCAGGAAGGAACTGCTTCCACCAGAAGAAGGAAGCATCTAGCAAAAAGACATTAGTGAAGAAAAAAATGAAACAATGGACATCTTGTGCACAGTTCAAAAACTTCTGTTGCCTTTGATGGAATAAAATTGAGCCTAACTGCTTAAAAACTACATTCAGAAATAGGAGACACACTTCATCTAACAGCCACAAAACACAAGGTTCTTTCTATTGATGAAGTCCATTAATGAAATTCTGTGAAAATCCTGATCCTAAACATAATTTTTTTTTAAAAAAAAGGTCACAGGAAGCCTAATTGGAGGATTATCTTTGATCCACATCCAAGCCCAAATAAAGAATATTACTTTCCAGTGAGTTGGAGCACAATGTTATAAAAGACTGTACTTGAGCTGAGAAACAACTTGAAAAATAGTATACAGTTCCTAAGTGGGCTACCAAGAATTCTAGCTTACCATTGGATAGCATCAGTGCCTGTACCCATTAATAATATAATACTGCCTCTTGATACCCAGGTAACTTGAAGAAATGGAAGTTGATATAAAAGATGTAATGTGAAATCCCAACATGAAGAGTCCCAAAAGATTCAGGAGTTAGAGATGTCTAATACCTCTGGAAGTTGGGAGACCTTAATAAAAACTTTTATATCTGGGGAGGGGATCCTATTATTTTCTTTTATGTGGACTTTTAATTATTTTTTATAAAAGAAAATATTCTGATCCCATTCCAGCTATACCCAACCTCGAAACTTGCCCCCTCGTAGGCGGAAGCTTGGAAATTTCCTCTCCAGAGGAATAAAACAAAGGGTCCCTGTACCAGCAGTGCTGGGCATAGTCCCAGATGGAGACACTACTTTCTTTTTAATAGCAAAATATATTTATTGAAGGAAAGCTTCTGTCTGAGAGAGGCACAGAAGGGGATCCAAGTGCATTGCCAAAGAATCTGCCTTTTCTAGGAATTTTTATAGAGCAAAACCATGAGGTGAGGCAGGTCTAAAGTGGAAAACGTGGAAACTTGCTATGTGGGCATAAGGTGGGACAAAACTATGGTCAACTAATAAGAATATAAGCATGATTGCCTGTGTAAAATTGATTAAATCAGAATCAAATAGGGAAGTGAGCTACATAGCAAGCAGACATGAATACAGAACAGGGGCTGTTCCTGTAAGATGTTAGGGAAGTGACTCTATCTGGCTTTTTCAAGGTGATTGATACCTATTTATAATATCAATCCTTGATGCCCATCGCTAGGGAGGTATGTGACCTGCCATGAGAGAATAGCATATGATGACCACTCTCTCTTCTTTAGGATGAAAGAGGTCATAGTTGTTGACCAGCAGTCAGAGATACTCTCCAGAGGTTCTATCTAAAGGCCCTCAATAGACACCAGACATCTTTTTCTTGGGTAAGGATAAGCTATAAATCTGGAATAGACAAAGCCAATGAAACAATTAAGTATATATGGGTCAAATAATATCATTATCAGGATAATTATGAATACAGTCAACAAAGATTTTCATTAAGAGGAGATAGTAATGGCTTTTTATAAAGAGAACAAAGGTAAGGTCTAGGGAAATTTTGAGACTGACATGTTATTGATCTGTTATCAAATACCCTAAACAGCTATTGAGACATTAGCAGAAGGATCAGGAATGTACACAGAACAGTTCATTTTTATAACTGTACAAGTATCCCCGGTACTGCTGTCAGGATCTCTATAGCCATCTGATTTTAGAAGATGGCATGTCTCATTAATTTTACTTTCTTGTTTAGGAGGGACCAGCTACGGTGGCACTTAAGACCTGCATAAGTCCTAAGCAGGTTGTATGGGCCAGGGAGATGGCTCAGTGGAATAAGCACCTCCCTGACAACTGCAAGAGCCTGAGTTCAATCCCGGTTCTGAACAAAAAAAAAAAAAAAAAAAAAAAAAGACCTGCTAACTACAGTTAGTTAAGGCCTTGGTAGGTGTCATAATCCTCTCTCTAGACAATATCTAGTTGATCCTGGTAAAACAAATCTAAAAATAATCTAGTATATTTCTTATAGATTTTACCTATACTATTACCTGAGGTCTGGAATCCTTTAGAACAAATTTTCTGAAAAATTTGAGCACGTAGAATCAAAGCATGAGCATTAAGGGCTTAAAGGTAAGTTTAGGAACTGTTTTTAAGGGATAGCAATTATAACCCACTGGCTTTTAGCCTCCTTCATTAATGGAATCTTGATATTTTGTTATAAGTCTCTCTAGCTTTAGCTACACTTATCTCTAATTTTTAATCACTTATGGAAACCAGATGAATACCTCATATTTTTAACTGCCAATGATTTTCACATAATGCAAGATAGATTGGCCTCGTTACACCTTATGAGAAAACAATGACATCAGTATTTCATTTTTTTAATTGGGTGTTTCTGAACTCAAAACTTATTGTCTTTGTTTTTAAACTTAATATTTAGAAATTCACAGGATATTTGCAGAAAGGAAATCATGAAATGTTTTTGTATTTCAATTTGGAAACAAGTACTGACTGAAACTGTGACATTTTTGACATCTACCCATGCTTACACTAAGCATATATGGGATGGCATACACAAAGATCGGACGTGCTGTATGCATATATTTTCTTTTTAAAATGTAGTCTGTATTATCTTTACCAATTAAAAACACACCTAATATATTTATTGTAAAACATTAGGCAATGTTACTTTTGAGAAATGTAATCTGAAAGATCACACCTGTATTTACTATCAGCATGAGATACCAGAGGAGTCACATCAGGAATCAACCAGATGAACTCATGCCCTGTTATCACAACTGTACATGGCATCCAGTGAGAATAAACCAATCTCGCAGTTAGTGTTTGGGATTTGGCCCCTGGGTGCAGCCAGTGGCACTGTCAAGGGCTTTATTTTTTTTAACACTAGGGCTCTGCCTTTTGTGTACCAAAGACAAGACCTGGCTCCATCTATCAGCCCAAAGCTGCTGGACACTGTGCATCCAATGTTCTTAGAATTTTTCCTATCTTCACAGGATTTTTATCTGTCCTTGGGAACCCGTTTTGATCAATGAAACACTCTTTAAGTTTTTTTTTACATGACTAATAATATGTATTACATTTGTGAAAAACAGTCTCAGCATCATTTTGACTAACTGGAAACTAGAATATATATTATTATATTTAGATAAGATAAAATCTCTCCAGAATGGGAGTACAGGAATTCTAGCCATTACTAAAAGGAATGAATGAAGAGAAAGTTATCCCAGTTATAGCTTAAGAAAGATATTTTTAATGACTTTTTATTGAGGTACAAAGACTGGAAGGAAAGTCAGGATAGAAAAAGGATAAAGACACCAGCACCAATGCCCAATAATAGGCTAGTTTGAGAAACTACTTTCTTTTTTTAAAAAAATGTATTTAGGACAGGTTGTATAGAGTGTGTAGGGTCTCACTATGTAGATCAGACTCATAGTGACTCTCTTGCTTTCAACCTCCCAAGCACTGGGATTATCAGTGTGCACCATGATACCCAGTCTCAATCACCTTCTCAGCACACCCTGCATGCCAGGGATCAAACCCTGGCAGCCACACTCTGCCAAAACAAGAGCTTTAATCCATTGAGCTATCAGGCTGGCATGAGAAACTACTTTCTTAAAAACTGATAAAGTAGGCATTTTGTTACAGGTTATGTCTAGATGTCCCCATCAAAGGATTTTTCAGAGGTAGCTAAATCTAGAATCTCTGACTGATTCATGGTGCAATGTTGGGATTAAGGGTAGGGGACTGCTGGATCAGTTCATGGATTGGATTGGCACTGCCATAACCCCAGTAGTCTGGACAATTTAAAAGGAGCAAAAAGAGGCTTGTTTCCCCTCTTCTCTTATTGCTCTTGGTATTTTCTGCCACCATAAACAGTTGTCCCTTTGTCATGCCACCCTGCTTTAGAGACAGCTGATTATAGACTGAAACCTCTACAATCTGTGAGCTAAATGAATTTTCCACCTTTCACCTTGGATGTTGGGTATTTGTTTCAGCAATGAAATAAATGTAGCTAAGATACTTTTGCAGATTTTTGCAGCTCAGAAAAATAATAGAGTACTTGCACCTGTCAGATAGGTGCAAATACTCTAAGCTAGGAAGGAAGAGAGGAAGGGAGGGAGAGAGGAAGGGAAGGAGGGAGGAAGGAAGGAAGGAAGGAAGGAAGGAAGGAAGGAAGGAAGGAAGGAAGGAAGAAAGGAAGGAAGGAACCCAAAGATAATGACCTCAGAGGTTCCCTGCTGGAACAGCCCAGCCAGAGCAGTCTAGCTTCAGTCCCACTTACAGTATGCAAATTTCCTGTCAATCTTCTGGTGCCCACTACTGATGGTTAATAAATGGTGAAGGTCACCAGGCTTTGGGGGAGAACATCCAATACAGACACCAAAGAGCACACAGAGTGCAGTAAACTGGAAGTATCAGGGACTGTGTGAGAGAAGATGACACAGGAACCAACTTTCATTAAATCCTCAAATAAGATATGAAATAAAAATAGAATTTTTCAAAGCTATCACTCAGGAAATTTAAATAAGACCTCTTGGAAATTAAAGACAGGAAAGCATATGTGACAAATGTAATGGAAATGTTATAAAGTAAAATTAAGGGAATATTCCATAGTAGAATTGCAAAACAGAGAATAAGAAATGTAAACTGTTAGCATGCTAAAATGACCACATATTAAGGATTTTATTTAATTTATCAGTGAAGGAATCAGCCATGTTACAGATGGCTCCATGGAGAAAACAAAGAAGAGGCAAATAAATATAATGAGAAGCAAAAGTGTCAATAGATGCAAAACCAGTTGTTTGGGGAAAGGAAGAAATCAACTTTCATCTGCAAAATTCATTTGCATCTCTGTGGCAAAGAATTATTTATACTACTGCCAGTTTTCTGCATGTTAGAGCTGTATAACTCAAAGACAATGAAAGGTGGAAGCCTTGTAGAATCATATAATGCAGCCAGGTATGGAAGCACACACCTATAACCCTAGCATTCTTGGGAGGTGGAGGCAAGAGGATTGTAAATTTGAGACCAGCCTAGAAAATTGAGCAACTTGGCAAAACCCTGTCTTAAAATTAAAAAAATACTGGAAGACAGATCAGTGCAAAAGCCCTGCATTCAACACCCAATATTGCACACACCCACAAACACACAGACACACACACGCGCGCGCGTGCGCACACACACACACACCGCGCAAATCAGATAGTCCTCTAAAATAAAATTCTTTCTCCTGACAGAAATAAATGATTAAAAAAAAAAAAAAAAACTAGAAGATCACTCTGAGGCTTTCCAAAGTCCAGAAATAGAACAAACAGTAGGGAGAAAAATCATCAAAATAATAATTCTAGAAAATGTTCCAACATTATGGCCCATCTTTAAACACTTATCAAAATTCAGGAAACTGTTCACTTGAAGTATCCTCATTTGTTGCATACAAATTAAACCTCAGTGATATTGATTTTTTCATTACACTGTTGAGTTAATGCCCATCATGGTGGATGGACTCAGACTCACACAGAAACACTTTATCATACAATTTCAAGTCTCTGGATACAAACAGATTATTCTATAAGCTATCATAGAATAAAAGTTCTCCCAAAAAAGGATGGGAAGGTAAGGATGAGGTTGTGTAGCAGACAACAAAATGCAGTAGAGGAGAAATAAATTCTCATGATTTACAGCACAAGAAAGTGACAACAGGTCAGTACAATCTTCATACAGAACCAGAAGAGAGATAAGTTCCCAACACAAAAAAGTGAATCACTGAAGCATATGGAAGCACTTAATTACGTTGGTTTGATCATTACACGCTGAGTGCATAGACCTAATTATCACATTCTAACTCATAAGCAGGCAGAATTACATGTCGGACAACAAGGCAAATCCCTCAACTCTAATAAATTAAATAAATATTCTTATAAATAAAGGATTTTTAAAAGTCAGATGATTCAAGAGATTTTCAAGGGATGGGAGATGAAATAATGCCTCAGATTTATGAAAGGAAATTTTTCCCTTTTAAAATTCTAAGCTCGGTTAAATACCTATATACATGTACAAATGTCAGCATCTGCAAAAAACTGTACACACGCCTTTTGCCATTTCTCAGGAAGCTAATGAAGTCTGAATCCCGCCAAAATAGACATGTACTCACAGGAAAAGCCACAGGCTTCAGCACAGGCCTGGGGAGAGGGCCCTCTGTTGGGTGAGGATACAAACTTCACAGTGATGTGTGCACCAGTTGCAAAGGGCAACTAGTTCATATTGAAGCCACTCAGAAGTCTCCAGGGGCTTCTTCCAAACATTAGGACTGAACAGGCCTATAATCCCAGCACTAGGAAAGCTGAGGCAAGAGGATTGCTGTGAGTTTGAGGCCAGCCTGGGCTACAAGTTAGTTCAAGACCAGCCTGAACTGCATAGTGAAGCCCTGCCTCTAAAAAACATATAGGGTGTGTAAATATCATATAGTTTCCCTAGTGTAAGGACTCAAAAGTGGAAACAAAAATAGAAATGTATAACACAATGAAAAGGAAATTAGGAAATTAATGATTATACAATAAAGAAAGGGCAAAGAAAAAGGCTAGGAAACATGACAGGGGCAAAACCATACATTTATATGCAAAAGATGGGTAACGGAATCATCCAGAGAACTGCAGCATATTTTTAAAACTAGCAGTTATTTGCTAGGATTTTCACCCTAATTAACTGCATATGCTTATACCTGTGAACTAAGCAACTGTACTGAAGATAGCAATATGTAATGGTAGAGTCATACTTCAAATGGTTGTCATTCTGGTCTTATGAATATGTACTGTTTGTCATGACATACCAATTACTGCCATGCTGTCTCTCAAGTAAATGTTTGTTTTAAAAAAAAAGTAGGGGGTAATAAATGAAAACAAGAGAAGGAAAAAAAAAAAAAAACAGGGCAGGGGACATGGCTCAGTAGAATAAGTGCTTCCCTGGAAAGTGCAAGGGCCTGAGTTCAATCCCCAGTTCCACCAAAAAAAAAAAAAAAAAGCAACCACTAATCAGGACATTCTGTGAATAAATTTAGAACATCTGCAAAGAAGTTTGGGGTTGAATAAGTGATGAGCAGATAGGAACATCAGCAAACAAACCAGAAACAAGGCATTTCCTAACTCCAAAAAGAAAAAAAAATAGTATAGGAAAGTAAATGTAATCTCCATATACTATTACTCAGTTTTGGATATATTTACATTTTAATGATGCTAATAATGAATACCAGAGACTGAACATGGTGGCACATGACTATAATCTCAATTCTGAGAGGCTTGAAAATAGGAAGATCGTTAGGAGTCCAAGGTGTACAGTGAGACCCTGTACCAACACATAAAAAAATAAAATAATAATAATAAATGTAACCAAAATTCTAATACAATTTCATTGGTGAAATGGTGGACACAGGGTATTCATGTTTCAGGGGAGGTATGAAAGAGTCAAACTTTTGTCTCACCTTCCAAAACTATGAGTCAATAGATACTTTAACCATTGCTTACAATCCCCACAGCCCCTCCAGCATTTGTTGTTAGCTGATTTCTTTATGATAGCCATTTTTTCTATGGTGAAATGGTATTTCAATGTTTTAATTTGCATTTCTTCAATGGCCAGTGATGTGGAGAATTTTTTTAGGTATTTATTTTCCTCTTGTATTTCTTCCTCTGAGAAGTGAATATTCATCTCAGATATCCATTTTTGGATTGGGTCTTTAAATGTTGAGGTCTTAATTATTTTTAGTTCTTTAAATATTCTAAATAGTAGACCATGTCTGAGTGACTATTGGTTAAGATCTTTTCCAAATTTATGGGTTGTCTCTTCACTCTGTTGCTAATTTCTTTCGATGTGCAGAAACTTCTCAATAAAAGGAGGTCCCAGTTGTTGATTCTTTCAAGTATTCCCCATGGAGTTTGATTTTTGATCATGAAATGTTTGCCCTATGTCTTCAAGATTTCTACCTACTTTACCTTCCAGTATATTTAGTATTTCTGTTTTAATATTTAGATATTTAATCTATTCTTACTTTAGCTTAACGCATGGTGATAGACTCAGTTCTAGTTTTAGTTTTCAGCATGTGGAGAACCAGTTTTCCAGCACCATTTGTTAAAGAGGCTATCATTCTTCCAGTAAACATGTGTGGCCTCTTTGTCAAAGATAAGATGACTGAGTGTGTATGTAGTTGTATTTGCATCTTCTAATCTATTCCATTGATCCTCAGGTCTATTTTGTTGCCAATACCATGTTGATTTTATCACAGGAGCTTTGTAATATACTTTCAAGTGAGTGATTACAATGCATTCTTCCTTGCCTTTGTTGCCCAGGATTGCCTTTACTATTTTAGACCATTTTTGGTTCCAAATAAATTTTAGGACTGATTTCTCTATATCTGCGGGACATGCTGGTCACATTTAAGAGAGATTGCATTAAATCTGTATAAAAATTTTGAGAGTATGAAATTTCCACAATGTTGGTTCCTCCTATCCAAGAGCAGGGAATATCTTTCTATTTTATGAAATCCTCTATGATCTCCTTTTTCAGAGTACTATAATTTTCATTAAAAAAATCTTTTATCTGTGTCATCCATGTGGATGAGTCATGGCCAATGCTTGACCAGTTTGCTCTCTCTGAGAGCCTGAGAGAAAGTTTTCTCTCCATGTGACTCGCCCCAGGCACACTATACAACTCCGATCTCTTTGCTCAGTGGCTCCCTAATCTCCTTGATCAGGAAATTTGGAGCTCAACTGAGTTTCATGATGTTGCAGTACAGGATCTCCTATGACCTGAGTCTTCGCTGACCTTGAAAGGCTAGGGCCAAAATGTTGGCTGGCCTTGTGGTTCTTGTATTTCTCCAACTTTGATCTGTGATCTTAGGTTGTTAACCATCCATAAAAGAAACTGATTTGTATCTTGCAGCATATGCCATTCACTTTGCCTTATCTGACAAAATTGTTTTTAGTTGTTGTTGTGCGTTTCCATTTGTATTTCTGCATTTCGCTTCTTATGCTAGGGAGCCTATATTATATATATATATATATATATATATATATATATATATATATATATATATATATATACACGTGTGTGTATGGTTTATTTCACTTCTGAGTATATGTTCAAGTGGCATCCACTTCAGTATAAATGCTTCAAGCTTATCATTCTTAATAGCTGAGTAATACTCCATTATATAGAAATACCACATCTTTTTTTATTTTTGTTTTATTGAACTACAAATATCAATGAGACAGTTTTAAGATACCTTGACAAGATGGATTTGATAAATTACTACACTGAAAACTGTTTTCATAATGTTTGGTATCATAGAAGGTGCATACATGATATTATACTTATAGACATTATTACGCCGTATGTCTCTTATCAGTAAATAAAGAGAGTGTAGCTGTTTGCATATCTTTTTTTATGCCTGAATTACATCAAAGATTCAATAATTAATATTTTCTACCTTGTTATAGTCCTAGTGGTTGTCCGTAGTACTAGAAGCCGACATAATATCCTGTCCAACCACCATTAGTGCAGATCTTGCCTCTCATAGAATTATGCAGAAGCACAGCATTATCTATCCCCACTGTACTGTCTATACACACACATCATGATTTTTTTTCTTTCTACACCCCTTCCTTCGTCTACACCTGTCAAAAGTGGGCACTCCATTGACATTCAACTTAGGTGCTTGAACTTGACAACACAATCCAACACCATCCAGCATTCTACAACCATAATGAGCTACTCAAAGAAATTGTTGACCATAGCCATTTACAGCTCAGCTTAATATTGTGGCCTCACGATGTATACTTCATTTTTATACTTTTCTGCTGGATGGTTAAGACCTAGGTAGATCAACACATATATTTCCTATATGGTCAGTGGAGTCCTCTCAGGTTTTATCTTGTAGCCCTGTACATTATTCTGTAGTTCCTTTATCTGTGTCATCCATGTGGATGAGTCACGGCCAATGCTTGACCAGTATGCTCTCTTTGAGAGCTTGAGAGAAAGTTTTCTCTACATGTGACTCTCCCCAGGCGCACTTTAGAACTTCAATCTCTTTCCTCTGTGGCTCAATAATCTCCTTGTTCAGAAAATTTGGAGCTCAACTGAGTTTCAAGATGTTGCAGTACAGGTTCTCCTATGTCCTGAGAGTTCGCTGACCTTGAAAGGCTAAGGCCAAAATGTTGGCTGGCCTTGTGGCTCTTCTATTTATCCAACTCTGACTTGTAATCTTAA
>PVKA01036709.1:0-21580 GCA_004027165.1 Ctenomys sociabilis
TTTTTCCTCTCTTGAATTTCTTATAACTTCTTAGTTATTGGTTTTTTTTAAACAAAACTTATACATTTGCATCTGGTAATCTGAAAAACTTGCACATAGCATCACGTAATACAGCAACCATTGTTGGATTCCTATTACTTTGTTTAGTGAAATCTTATATTCTGTATAATGCTGTTTTCTTCTATCATTATTTTGTATTCTTTAAAAATAATAATAAAAAGTACAAAAAAAATCAGGGCCTGAGGAGACAGCTCAGTAGAATAAGCGCTTGCCTGGTAAGCACAAGGTCCTGAGTTTAATCCCCAGTACTACCAAAATAAAATAAAAATAATACAACAAACCAGGCACAGAAAAACAAGCCACATACATTCTCCTTTACATGTGACTTCTACAACCTGACTTCAACAAGAGTGGAACAACATGGGGCGGGGATGGGGAGATGACAGACAGTAAGAAGCTCAAACAGGAGGAATAAATGCTTGCTTTCTCCCAAATTTGTTGTATAGTGGCATGAAATGTAAATAACAAATGACTTCTGTTTTCACTGAGAGTACATTTCAAGTGTTTTATCACAACAGTAAGTAGTTTTGGTGATGGATGTTAATTGACTTGATTCAGCTACTCCCTGCTTCATTCATATGTGATAGTGTTAGTTTGTACCTCATAAATACATACAACTATGATCTGGAGGACTTGGGTATTACCACGAAGTGTGGAGGTCAGGCCTGATGGGAGATGTGCTTAAGTCAATAAACCTGGCCCACCCTGTGTGTAGCCTGGCTCTCCAGGCCTGCAGGGAAGGTGTTAACCTACAGAGGTCAATGCTCTGAAAGCCTCCCCTGGGCCTGGGGCAGCAGCTCACAGATGCCAATGATGCCAAGGGACCTGTCAGTGACCTCTGGCCCACAAAGAAGCCCCTGAGGATGTCTAGGGCAGACAGACATGGGCCATCATCCAACCTCCACCAGCCCCTCAGAATGACCTTCGCTAGGTCAGTGTCACAGTTTGGAGTTTTTGCAAGGGAAACAATACCATACAGGACACACTTCATAAGATTTTATAATCACCCAAAGAATCATATACAAAGACTACAGGAAATCTGTCCACATGCTAAAGACCAAAGAATCCAGCTGAGGGCCTCGAACTCGTAACAGTGCCTCCCACAAGACCACCTGGAGGCCTAGAGCCCATGACAATGACTAGTGCAGGCCTGTTTCACATATCTGTGCTGGAAAGGCCCAAGAGTAAGTGGAGAAGCTAGAAAGTCCATGCCAACAGGATGAAGGATCTGCGGTAGCAGGCTGAGGAACTGAACTGGTGCCAGGAAGCAATGCTCAAGGTAAGAACCAAGAGCTGCCCCAAAATTTCCACAGCCATCCTCAACAATAGTGAGGTCCTGAGTTCCTCTGACTATGAGGAAAGCTGGGTTCCCATCAGGAAAGCCCGCCTGACAAGCTTCTCCCCAAAGCTGATAAGAGTGCCCCCCCCACCTTCAGAGCCAGGAAGAAATGCTCAGGGTGAGGACCAGAGCTTCCTCACAATGAACTACAGCCAGTCTTGGACAATGAAGTTCTTCCAGGGACAAGAACAGCAAGGTTCATCAGGAAAGCAGCGTAACAAGGGCACCCAGCAGAACGGCCCACAAGAACCAGCAGCTTCCAATAGCTTCTCCAAACAGCATCCCTAACAGCCTCTCAACAGCTGCTGTTGTTCTGCCCCCAGGGGGGCCTCCCCAGCGCCATGCTAGTTCGGCTCAGCTGGGTGTAAGAAGTTGACCAGTTAGCCATCCACCACGGTCAGTGCCTCTGTGCCTCGGCTCCCACATCTTGGCCCCCAGGTAATATAATGCCCAGTCTCTAAGGTCAAGGTGGAGGGGTAAATGGGACAGAGCCCAGAGTCAGTGCCCACACACACACCCATGGACCACTGTCACAAATGATTTTCTCTAGTCACAGCTTTTAGGCCCCTAGGGTGAGCAGGGCCTGTGGATTCACCTAGCACGGACCGATAGTGATGGCTGAGGCTCACATTATAGGAAAAAAGCCACTTTAAATTGGCATCGAGAGGTGACACTTAGGTTAGAAATGATACACATTGGAACGATAGGTATATTTACCCCAATTTGCACATTACACAATAGATATGGGTATCCCCTCGATATGCATATTTTTATGTGTCAATGTAAAAAGTATTTAAAAATTCATAGACATCAATAGACAGCATTTTTTAAAAAGTGGAGACAAAAGCATCCCAAATGTGTGTATGTGTGTGTGTGTGTGTGTGTGTGCAAAGATTAGAAAATTAACAAGGCACAGCCTCCCTAAATTCTCCTGAGCAGCGCTGGTCCGAGAGCCCCACCAAGCACAGTTGCACACAAAGAGCTGATGGGTGGGATGGGAAGGAGTGTGCCCCAGGGTGAGGGCTCCCTGACCTTCGAGGCTGAGCAGGCAAATCAGGTGGCTCTGGCTCCTAAAAGACCCTGTAATTTTCAGCTGCCTAAATGGGGGAGGGGAAATCAATATACGACTCACCTTTCAAGTACGTAATTTAATTAGACAAGGAAAATGAGTCTGCTTTAAAATTCCTAGTCGGCATTAACTTCTGCCACAAAGCAGCCCCGAGTAATTGGTAAAAGTGGAAAAGTGATTACCAGGGCTTAAGCTTATTTATCACAGCTGCTGCACTTTTACAAAGTGAGTTTTCTGGTGCTAAGCCCTCCACCAGAGCAGTATGGGCCCTGGAGCATGGATTCCTGTCTTTTCCTAACCACCTCTAATAAGCCATTGTGATAGTGTGGGTGGGTAGGAGGCTCGGAGGATTATATTAACAAATGGGCAGCTGCTGACTAGGCGGTCCACGGGGGCCGGTGCTGGAGCCACTGTCCTGGCAGCTGTGGCTCCCTCTCTGGAAGGTTAGTGTCGTAGCCTAAGCTTGGCCACAGAGCCCTTAGCTTATTTCCCATAACCCTGGTGAGGGACTCGTGCAGTCCTCAGGACCGCCAGCACCAGCTGGACTTCACCCCCAAGCTGTGGATGCCAAAGTCATTGATCTTTCTGTTTTTAAGGTTAGTGAATCACAGAGAAATCCAACCTGGGCATGGGGTGCTCTGCAGTGGCCCTTTGCGCCTCTTGGTGACTCTGACTGTCTTTGTGCTGCATTCACCACGTTCCTTCTTCTCAACATGTGGAAGGGAGGGTGCCGACCCCATTGCTTCTTCCAGGAATTAACTGTAGCACACTTAATCCAACTGTGAGGAAAGAAAGCCAGGACCTTCTCCATGTGAGTAGCCAACATGACCCATGACATTGAGGTTTCGTTCTTGAACTAAAATAAAATAAAATTTATAAGCTAGGTGTAGCTATTGGCAAAGCTCTAGGCTGAAATCCAGATGTGAATGGGAAACAAATCTTCCCCTCAGGTGAGATCATGTTTTATCTTTGGAAAAAATAGGAAAACGAAGGCCCAGAGAATAACAGAGCTACAAACTGACTTTCCAAATGCATACCTATTTGAGTAGTCCTTCTACTCCTGAAGAAATAAAACCAATAGCCCAGTGGGCCAGGAGTTGCTTTGTGGTCCTGAACTAGGAAACCTGAGGTTTGCCTGAATTTCCATTTAAAAAAATATTCCATTGGACAAGTTGGGAGTGGTGTTATTAGGACTTAAAAGGGAAATGATTCAATATAGGACATGATTTATAGGAGTGTTTTATAATATTCACCCAAAGAGTCAAATGCAAAAGAATGCAGACCAGTCCACACACTGGAGACCTAAAGAATCCAGCTGAGGGCCTAGGTCCCACAGCAGTGTCCTGCACAGACCAGCTACAGACCTGGAGCCCATGACAGTGTCTCACGCCAGTCTGTACCAAAGACATGCACTGGGAGGTCTCCAAGGCCAGTGGTGGAAGGTGGAGAGTCTGCACCTGAGGGATGGAGAGTCTGTGCCAGCAGGCTGACGGGTCCACACTGGAGCCACGAAGTAGCACTCCGGTAAGGACTAGCGCTGCCCTGAAGAAAACCACAGCCATCCTCAGTGACAGTGAGGACCTGAGCTCCTCCAGTGATGAGAACAGCTGGGCTCATATCAGGAAAACCAGCGTTAAGCCGGGCGTGGTGGCGCAGGCCTGTAATCCCAGCACTCGGGAGGCTGAGCAGGAGGATTGTTGTAAGTTCGAGACCAGCCTGAGCTACAAAATGAGCTTAAGGCCAGCCCGAACTGCATAATGAGACCCTGTCTCAAAAAGATGAAAAAATAAATAAACAAATAAAGGAAAACCAGTGTGATGAGCTTGTCCCGGAGCATCAGCAGCACACCCCTTCCTCTCCAGCTCCCTTCTTACGCTGCTTGGAGCAGTCCTCGGGTGGGCCCTCCACACCCAGCACCATGCTGGTTGAGTTCAGCCAGGAGTTACAAGCGGCCTGTTAAATCCACCACTCAGGGGTCGAAGAGTATGACCAGTAATCCAGCAAAGGATTCAAGTACCCTGTTTAGTTAAGCACTCTTGCCTGATGAGAGATCTCTGATCCCCTTCTCCCTTACGTCTTGGTGGGGTGCACTGCAGCCTGAGGAGGCTGAAAGACTGATGGGCTGAGGCAGAGGGACCAGAAGCTGGCTGTACGGCAGGCTTCCTTCTACTCAAGGCATAGTAGGGCTTCGACCTGTGGTTGTGTACAGTGGCCAGAAGGCATTGAGGGGCGACTCTGGAATCCCCTTTCCCAGTTATCTTTTTATGCACTTGCAAAGGAGAATCCATCAAACCCATCAGGTTGTGTACATAAGTGTGTGCATTTTTTGGAACAGTAGTTGCATTTCAATAGAGCTCTTTAAGAAAAAGCAAATAATTCATTTTACAGTAGCAGGAAGGCTCCAGACAGAGGTCAGCCTGTGCTGGAGGTTCTTACAGCAGTGGCAGCAATGTCCCTCTAACTGCCTTGGGCAGGGGGCTGTGGCTTCTGGCCAGTGGAAGTAGCATGCTGTTTCCTATCCGCTCTCAACACTCAGGCATCGCTGCCAGTGCCTCGCTGGCAGTGCCTGTGGCAGGCTAGCTGGAGCAGCGACAGCCATGGTCTCTCCCATCCCCACGCAGCTGCTGTGGTCATTGCTAATGTTTGGCACACATTTATGAGCTACTAAACCATGCCAAAGAACAATAATAGCAGGATAACAGGACTACAGGCTATGGGTTTTGTCTGTGCCCAACTTAAATTAAGTAGTTGCAACAGATAATTGGAGGCATAAAGGCCTAGACGTGGAGTCAGCTCGTAATGTGGCAAGAGAAATTTGTAACCTTTGTTAACATAATACGCAAAACTATTCAAGGTTGGTGCATAAAATGTGGACTCTACACGTGAGCTCTGAGAATCACTAGAAACACTTTTATTCATAACTCATAAACAAGCAAGTGGGATATGCTTTCCAGGCAGGCATTTATTCTACTGAGCTATCTCCCCAGCCCTAAGCAAGCGGTTTCTACAAACAGTAACTGTTTTGTCTTTTTTCCCTCTTCTCTCCTCACCTTCCTAACTCCTTCCTTTTTCCTGCCTACCTTTTCTTTTCTTTTGTTTTCTGGATTTGAGCCCAGGGCCTTTGCTCTAAGCTATATCCCAGCCCTATTTTATTTTGTCTTATTTCATTTTGAGTCAGGGCCTTGCTAAGTTGTCCAAGCTGGGCTTCAACTTATAATCTTCCTGCCTCAGCCTCCTAGAATGCTGGAATCACAGGTATGTGCCACCACATCTGAATTTTATTTTCTTTCTTCTTTTTCTGTTTTTCCAAGGAAGAGTCCAAAGGCTCTGCAGCGGTGGTTCCAAGTGTGGTCCAGTATGGTGGCTTCCACATCATTTTGCACTTACTAGAAGTGCAGATCCTTAGACACTCTGATACAGCAGGGCTGGACCTGGGGCCCAGAGTCCATGAAACAAGCCCGAGGATCCACTACTCACACAGCAGCAATCACGCACACCCCGGGGCCCCACAATTCTACACTCTATTTGGACCTTGGGAAGAGGACCTCGTGGCCATGCACTGGTCTGCCTGGCTCTCCCCAGCCAGCCAGCTTTGTTCTTTCACAGCACCTGGGCTCCCTGTGGCTCCTCTGAATACAGGAACTATTCTGGTCCTTTAGCACAGGCACCCAAAAAAAAAAAAAAAAAAAAAAAAATAAGTCCTGAGCCAAGCACAGTGGCACACAGCTGGAACTCCAGCACTCTGGGAAAGTGAGGCCGGTGGGTCACAAGTTCAAGCTCCACGTGGGCAATTTAGTAAGACCTTGTCTCAAAATAAAAAAGAGCTGGGGAGTAGCTTGGTGCAAAGGTCGGGTCAACCCACAGTATCATACCAAAAACAACGTAAAACCCTAAACCCTCCCAGGGTTCTGGGAACATGCGATAGAGTAGCCTTGAAAGACATCGAGAGCCTCCTGCACACCTGATGTTTCGGTTGGGAGGCCGTGATTCTTCCCTTAGGACCTGCACTCCGTCATATCCAGGGGCTCCACTGACTTGGGGAACATCCCACCCCACATGTCTTACAAAGATGGGCTTGTACTAAGCAGGCATTTTACTACTTCCCATTAAAACAGAAGTGATTAAAGTACTTTTTAATTTAAAACAATTATTAAATGGAGCAGGAAGTAATGGTATCAGTTAATCTCAGGGTAGGGCTTTTTTTTTTTTTAACACCTTAATAGCTTCCTAAACATCAAGCATTTCCATGAAGCTAGCCAAAGTTACTTAATTATAGGCTCTGTGAGTAAGTGTTTCTACAGAATTCTCAAAGGAATCAGCAGGATCCTTGTATAATATAGGGTTTAGATGTTCCACGCTGGAGCCTATATACAGCCCTTTTATCTTAATGCACAAAGGTGTCCAGAAGATGATACAGGCAGGAGTTAAACACCCTGGGAGCCACCCCGGCTCCGGAATGAGGCAACCTGCTGAGGGTGTGAACCCGGGGGCTGCATTGCCTCCCTGCACGGGGGTGGGCCACGGTGCTCTGTGCTGGTTACACAGAGTGGGGTCTTAAGCAGCTGAGCCTTGCACCCCTTCAGAGCAGTACCATCCTGGTTGTTGTCCTCAAAGACACTTAACATGGCTGTTGTTTCTCCTCCCAGCCCTCAGGGCATCTTCAAAGCTCTTTCCGCAGAGGGAGCCAGGATGCCTGTTGTAACCTGGCCACCAGCAAAAAGTCAGGGTGATGTACAAATGGACAGGTGGCTGCCACATGCACTTGCAGCTGGCCCAGCTCGTGGCCAGTGGGGACACACATGCAGGCCCTCCCGCCTCTCCTCTGCCCTCCGTAAAGTGGAGGCACAAGATTCTCTAAGGCTGCTTTAAGCTTCCAGCACTGTGTACTTGCTGCCTTTGCAGTACAACAGGACCCACGTGGAAAGACCTAAGCCAGGAAGTGGAAAGAAAGCTGGGGAGTCTGGGTCTGAAGTGTCTGCAAAGTTCTGAGCGCCAAAAGCAGAGGCCTATGGGAGATGGTGTCAGGTGGGAGGGAAGACTTCCAGTGTCTGGGAACTTGCCCTTAAGGGAGACTGCAGGGCCAGGAGACTAGGGTGTGGTGAAAGCTGGCTGGGGAAGTAGGCTTGACCTGTTATACAAGATCTTTGGAACATACCCAGAAGAATCCAAAGCCCTGCAGGTGGACTTCTCTGGAGAACTTGAGCAGGTTTTCATAAGGATGGCTATTCCTGAGGGGTCAGCCCGAGTCCTGCTTCCAAGCACAGCTTCTCAGGACCTGGATGTAGAAGTTCTCAATGATTTCCATCTTTATAAAGCATAAAAAGACATATCAACAAGTGAAGACTTTGCTATTATAACTTCCTATGATAGCCCACGCTGTTGCCCATACGTAGTGTGTACTTCTATCTTTGTACTTACCCTCTTTCTTTCGCCAGAGTTCGCTCTGCAGAGCCTCTCCCATTCTTCACTCTTACGTTCTTGAAGAAATTTTGTCACTGCTTTTCCCTTGTTTTATCCAATTCTTTGTTGGTGAGGACAAGAACCTGGAGTCTAACTCCAGAAGAAGAGGCAAGCACCCTAAACCCAGTTATAGTTAGTTGGCAAGCCACTTTTTTAAGAAACAAACTATCCCACACTAGGAATTCAGCTTCTCTCTCCCTTCCCAGCCTTGGAGAGAGTGTGGACCCACTATAGGCTTCCTGCATGAAGCACTGCTACAGGTAGATACACCAGGTCCAACTGGGAGCCAAGCAACACCCTTTCTGTTGTACACAAGCAGGTTAGTGCCTTATCTGTTGTGATAAGGAATGAGAAAGTAGGCTCTGGGATTCACACTAATTTAACTTACCAAGCTGAGCTAGGGCCAGGAGATAGTGTGACACATACATGTCATTGCTTCAGCTCCATACATGTAAGACACACAGAGGTCTCAGGGGAGCAGACAGATGCTTGATCTGCCACAGAGCCACTCCATTCCTGCCCCTTCACCCTACTGGCATTGCAGACCCCTTTGACACTGAGGCCATGAAGCCTC
Source organism: Ctenomys sociabilis (assembly GCA_004027165.1). Lineage (NCBI taxonomy): Eukaryota > Metazoa > Chordata > Mammalia > Rodentia > Ctenomyidae > Ctenomys > Ctenomys sociabilis. The sequence goes on from PVKA01036709.1 coordinate 8,503, forward strand.
TTCCAGGGAATGGTCTCCTGTACGTAGAGAGGTCCATAGCCCTGCATTAGAACCCCAAGGAATACAGGGACATACAAAGAACAAGACAGTGGGACATGTGTCGTAAAGCGTGTCTGTGGGAACACAGGAAAGGGTGAGTCATGCCAGCTCAGAGGCTTGGGGAAGCCTCCCTATGAGAAGGCAGGGAAGGGGGGGGAGGGGTGAGCTTGTCTGTGGAAGTGGCTGGAGCGAACTTGCAGGGCGGTGGGGAGAACAGAATAGGTGTAAAGTGACTTACCATGCAGGAGCTGGGACAACTGTGTTTTGCTTCCCTTCCCTCAGTATGATTAAGGGGCACAATGAGACAGTTCAGGAGCTTCGACCCAGGGCTATAAGCAGACCCACACTCACACTTCACCCAGTCAACAACTGCCAGCCAGTGACTACATAAAGCACCCTTTCTAGCTGATAGGCTACACAGCCCAGGGCCAGACTCCCGCAGACTCCCACCGTCCATAGACTCTGGCACTGTGGGCAGAGACAGCAAGAGAACTACAGGGCCATCCCCCAGCCAGGATCTGGTCAGGGCCAGGGGACATTTGGCCACCAGTGCGTCCTGGGAGATAGTGTTGTCAACTTAGACTCAGGGGCTGGGATATTAGGGTAAACTGCCTGATATTCCGTAAGGAATGGCGCTGAGCCCACCACACCTCCCTTGGCAGTCTTTTTATTTACCAGGTAATAACCTAAAGGGGTGCACACTAATTTAACTTACCTGGCTTCTTGTCCATGAACATCAGAAGCCTCCAGGTTAAGTAAACAGTTAAGATTACTCAAAAATGCATGGTGGTGTCTCTGAATGAACTTTGGAAAACAGCTTCATAGGATGCTACAGACATTTTATGGATGTGGGGGCTTTAAATTTAGGAAGGATTAACTGTGAAACCTTCAGTCTCACCAGTTTGTGCCAACACACATGGCATTCTATCACTGTTCTCTTGGAGGTGGGTAGATCACTGAACCCCGGCGAACAACTGAAATCCACAGAGCTGAAGATCCAGTGAAAGGTGGGGCAGGCCTGGCTTCTGAACCCCACCCTAAGGGATTAGAAGCTCAGCCATAACTGCACAAGCTCAATGCCCCTGTGCAGCTTGTCTACCAGTATTTGAAATACTGCTACTGTGACCCACCAGGAAGACTAAAGGGAGAACAGAAATGGCTCAAGAAAAAGAAGACAAAGTTTAGGACAATTAATTACATCAGTGTGGGGTATAGCCCAGTGGCAGTGTTTGCCTAGCATGTGTGAAGCTGTGGGTTCCATCCCCAACACCACACACACACACATACATACACACACACACATTTGTGTAGCACAGGAAACGCTGTAGAAAGGGCACATGAAATGGTGATAGGGGGCTTCGGCTAGTCTGCCAGCCAGCTGCTTGGGTACAGGGGTACAGGGGTGCAAGGCTACAGGGGCATAGGGGCGTGTCCCTGCAGAAGCTCTGTGCTAGGCATCCATCGGGTGCACCTGCCTCCTCTGAGGCGCAAAGCACTGTGGGAGCTCGGGGGGGGGGGGGCTACAGTTCCCTGCAGCCAGTCAGCAGGGTCCTAAAGCTCGCCATCATGACATTGCACCAACATGGATCGCGAGGGCCCACCGCCAGGCGTCTACGATGGCAGGGAGGCTGCAGGGGTAGGGGGCAAGTGGAGGAGGCAGGACGACCAAGGGCAATACCAGAAACAAGCGGGTGACTTACACTCACCGGAGAGGTGGAGCCAGGGAAGCCGATGCCATGATCCGTCCACATGCTCCTCACATGCTTGAACAGTCCTGGGATGAGAGCCAATGACCACACAGAGCTAAAACCCTGGGCAAAGGGTACTTTTGCAAATACTGAGAATAAGGCAAATAAGGCCCGGGGTCTGTTCTTCAGGAGCTCCCTCCCCGCTGTTCAGAGGAAATAGATCTTGAGAAAAAACCCTAATTAACCACAAAGAATGCAATCTGTTCCTCTCAAGTGCTCCCCAACATGGAAAACAGCTGTTGCCCAGATAATTTACTAGGCTTTCTTCCAAAATATTGAGCCATATTTCTGCCAGGTAAAGGAGAAGAAAGCATTCTGGAACTCTAAAGGACACGTTAAAGTGCAAGGCCTCCACAAGGCCACGCCTACACTTGCACACAAGAACCTTTAGGCTGAAAAGTGACTAAAATGAAAAGGGAAAAGTCAAGAAGCTCTCTGGAGAAAGCTGAACAGACATGCACAGTCAATCCACGGCCTCCACGTGCTCCTTTTTTTCCGGTAAAGAAAAAGAAAATGAAGCAGTGACCTGACCCAAAATCCTAAGAGGAAGAAAAGCAACATTAGCTCAAGACTGAGTAGAAGACAAACACGACTGCGTTTGCCAGATAAAACAGGACACATCCGCAGCTGGGTTAGCAGATGAAATATGAAATACTGGCAGTGAAATCACCCCGGTGCCAGTCGCAGAGGCTGCCCGCTGACTCACCAAGGAGCCCACTTGCTCAACCTAAACTGAGTCCAAATTCAGCCACCTCTGCCGAGTCACAAACTTCTGTTCGCAGAAGTGAATCACGTCACTAGTCCTCAGAGTGATGTCAAGTAAGTTACATCCACATTAATTTAAAACAATTTCACAAGTGAGATCTCAAGATGTGAGAACAGACCAAGATCTATTTTAAATCAGTGGTGTTAAATAAGTTGGTGTCAGTGATTACTGATCACAGGTCATATTTGTAACAGAGAAATGATTTGCTCTCATCATCAGATCCTCCACTCTGGTGAAGGCTTTCCTTTCATGGGTTTTCAGAATGAAAACATTGTTTTGCTTGAAGATGGATGATTAAGATGCAGTGCAAGGTACCCTAGGCAGAGCTGAATCAGTGAACTGCAGGAGTGGTTAAGTGCTAAATCCTTACCGGGGTGCTGAGTGGACAAGCACAGCACCAACGGGGCAAGGTTCGGGGTTCTGGACCCAGGGAGACCCTCTCTAAGGGGTCTTTCGTAAATCATCAACACCTTTGCCAATGTGATTCAGAAAACGAACTGTGGCCCACAGACGCAGAGCTCTTCCGGGAGATGACATACAAATGCACCATCGTCTTCAAGAAAGAGAGCAAAACACGGAACAGTGGCATGTAGGAAGTCACAAGGTGCAGCGCCACCACACGGGCTGACACTGCCTGTGGTGCTGGGGATGGAGCCCCAGGAGTGAAGGCCACTGGGTTTCGTCTTTAGCCTGCCTGCACCCCTATTTCTTCCTGCTCCTTTTGCTAATTTGCTCACACTGGCCTCAGACTTACAATCTTCCTGCCTCAGCCTCCCAAGTAGCTGATGGCTGTGCTGCTATACCAGGATGACCCTTTGTTTTAAGAAACCCGACAGGTTACTTTACATCTTTAATAACTTTACTGGTAAACTACATCTTTACTGGTAAACTAATAAAACGATAACGTCAAATAAAGTGCAATTTCTTCTGCTTAAGGGAGTTAAGCTATTGTGAGTTACCTAAATACAGTCAGATGATACAAAACTATTTTCTTTGACTCTGGATACCCAACTACATGGGATGTGGAAATATTTCTCTTATCAAGTAGACAATCTATTTTATCAATAGCTAGAATAAGCCATTTTTGTACACTGCCTTACAGCTGAAAAAACAATGAGTCCTTACATCATACTGGAAAAGGAATGACTTTAAGATTTCCAAGGAACACAACTATTTTTCAAATCTGAACTCCCTGGCTGACCATTAGAAATTATTTCAAGTGTCCCACTGTTGGCCTTCCTTCGTGCCAAACCCTGGACAAATAGGCACCAAGGCTGAAATTCCAAAGATCCCGTCTGAGCTGGATGTCTGGCTGTCTATCCTCCTTAGCAGGCCTTCACTCACAATCAAGTGGTGTGGATACTTCAGACAGGACTTGAGACATTCAGCTCTCCTGCCCCTCCCTCCTACAGGCTAGCAGATGCAGGCAAATGACACCTCTGCAGCCACAGTCACTGTGCTGTGTTTAGGTCATGGTCCACAGGCCTTCTCTGGTCAAGGTTCACAAATGTGAGGGAGCTGTCAACCATGAACCCAGCTCCTCACAGATAGCCTGCTGCTGGGTGGCATTTGCAGAATGCATTTTTAAAAACTAAAAATAACTAAAAGTTGGCTCATCCAATGTCAACATAAGGTGCTGTTTTGTGTATAACACTTTTTTTTTTTTTTTCATTTGTATACTTGGTACAGGGTCTCACTACACAGATTGGACTCCTGTGATCCTCCTGTTTTCAGCTTCCCCAGTGCTAGGGTGACAGGTGCATGCCACCACACCCAGACTGTCACTGGGGGGGGGGCAAGGGTGGGGCTGGCATAGCATTTGGGACAGGGATCAAACCCTGGTCCCCTTGCCAAAGCAGGTACTTTGTTCCTGAGCTATCTTGCTGGTCCTGTATCATGTTCTTTTGGCAGAACCAGGATTGAACTCAGGCACTTGCACTTGCCAGACAAGTGCTAATTCTATTGAGCCATCTCCCTGGCCTCTAAACATGATTTTTTTTTTTTTTTTGCAGTACTGGGGATTGAACTCAGGCCCTTGCGCTTGCCAGGCAGGCGCTTATTCTACTGAGCTATCTCCCCAGCCCACATTCTTACCCATTTCCCAGTGAGTCAGATGCTGCTGCAGGATAGTTTTGCTTCTTTTCACCAAATAGCTTGAAAAAAAATTTTTTTTTAATTAAGGCAGACTAGAAATAAAATGCAATTCAAACAGATCTTTTAAACCAGATTTGTTTTTTAATTCAAATCGACTCAAAGCAAAATTTACATTACAAAGGAAGAACGGAAGCACATTATGAGATAACACTGGGAGATACAAGAGCGCTATGTTCGTGGGCGAAGGACCTCCCCCCAGTGACATCCTCGGCTACTGAGCCACTCTGCAGGGAAGCTAGAGTCTCGATTCTGTATGGTCCACTCTGGTGAATACACATTTTTGTCTTGGGGTATGCATCTGACAAGGTAGACTCCCTCATGCTCTGCATGGGCGCTGGTGTGCTCCAGCATGCCGGCTTCGGAAAAGTTGTTCTAAGCATGACTAACAGTGAGTTAAGAAATAAAATTTAAGTCCTCCAAACTAAAAAGCATGGGTTATTCTGTAGTAAATAGTTTAGAAAATATGGGAATTAAATAACCTAAAAAACACTCTTACTCTGCTGTACAGTTATAAACACAAATATTTACAAAAAAAAAAAAAAAGAGAGAGAGACTTGTTTTCAAAAGATGAGGTTTGCAGTTCATTAGTGATCATAATCTTTTATGAGCTGGTTTCTTTGGTGTATTTGCCAAATATATTTTTATAAAGATTTAGCAATAAATTGTCTTAAACAATAAATTGGAGAAGAAACATAAGAGTCAGTGACAAATTTGATTGATGTGTCGAACATTTTGTGTAAGAGTCTGGAGAAGCCAATCGGTTGATTTTCTGAAGATATCGGTTCTTCCTGCTACTGCTATGGCTGCGGAATGCTTCTACCTAATCAGATTCAAGTGCAGACTTGAGATTCACCACCACATCCCCCATTACCAACTACGAGGCATTTCGGTTACTGTTCTATATGATATGTGATTGGGATTTTATTAAGAAACATTAAAAAAAAATAAAAAGAAAATAAAAACATTCTTTGTAAGTTTCCAGATAAATCAAACCTCAAAAAATAAATAATGAAACTATATACTTCTTCATTAAATAGAAATTTCAATTCCAGGAAGAGCTCTCATAATTTTTTTTTTTTCTTTCTCAAGTCATAGCAGCTACGCAGAACAAAGACTTTTTACCTTCATCTGAAGTTTTTACTTGGAATTCCCTGACTCAAATTCAGTGACTTAGCTTGGAAACCTCTGCGTGGCTGGGATAAGAACTGTCACTTTAAGCCTCCTGAATAATGAAGACACACACAACCCCTGTGCAAATGAAACATGACCATCACTTCTCAGGGGACCGGAGCCCAGGCACCTCCTGCCTCACCTCCCTGGGCCTGGCACCTCAGAAGGAAGGCTCAGCCCATCTCTGAACGTGTGAAACTGGTCTGGCACCTCACTTCTGGGCTGGGTAGTGAAGGATAAAAAGTATGGGTTAGCAACTATCTTCACTAGGGACTCTCTGGGAGACAGTGGTAGGGAAAGGCTGGGATTAGGATTACCCCTTCCTATCTGTCGGGCTCCAGCCTCAGGTGAGGATGCTCTCTGGCCATGTATGAACTGGCTGGGAAGAGCCAGCCAGTGGGCCAGGTGAGTGACTCCCTGAATAATCCTTCTGTTGTCTGCAGTTGTGCACTCCTCAGAAACCTACACACCGTGCAGGCACAAGCAGAGCAGATACCGCGAGGGTGCTGCACAAGAACGCGGCCAGCTGGGGATGCGGGTGCTCCTAAGTCCTCTTCAACTTTTAGGAGATGCTCACACTGTGTGACTTACACTAGAAATTCAGACAAGAGAAGCCCTTCATCTTGTAAACTTCAGTTAACAAATTTATTAACAGCATGTAAATATTATGAAGTTTCCTGAAGCACAAAGAATGATTCTCGGATGTGTAAGGAGGCTCTTCGGAAACCCACATAATGACAATGAAGCAGAGGACCCCTTCTCAAGGGCATCGTCCCCGACGCCCAGTGCCGCTGGGTCTTTCCACCGTTCCTGCATCTTACCCTGCTTACTCTGCACACGTACGCCCCAGCGACCCAGAAAACAAAACAACTGTTCTTAAAAGCTTCACTGTACATGACCTTAAAACAGCGGGAAATGTTCAATTAGCGTATTAGGAATTACAAATGTGCACCCATTTAAAGATTTACCCTTAAAATATCTTTATTTAAAAACCAAGAAGAAAAAAAAAATCCTCCCCCACCACTTTAACCATTAAAACCAAATGATTTAACAGTAGTTTGAGCTATTTTGTGGGGGCGGGGGGGGATATTCTACCACCAGGAAAGACAATTTGCTACTTAAAGTGAAACTGAAAAAATAAAGTTGCAACGGAAGTGCTACAGGTCTGCAAGGAAAACTGAAGGGGCTCACAGGAATCTCAGAGCCAGCTTCGGAATGGCAGACAGAGAGGAAAACAACGGATGGAATACACCAGAGAAAGTATTGCACTAGAGGTGCTGTTTTAAAAACAGAACATACTGGCTTTATACAGTTATTTTCTTTCCAATTTTTTTTTTTTTAAAGTACAATTCAACTACAGACAAAAGCTGAGACAGTGTCAGGGGTAGTGTCCTATAGCTGTTACAAAAACTAAGTTAGAAACAAGAGCACACCCAAAAGAAGGCAGACATACTGGACTTCTGTCTCCAAACGTTGTATTAATTAGGAAGAAAAAAAAAGAAGAACAGTTTGAATTAACCAATTTGTACTCATTAAAAGTAAGGGAGGTGCCAGCATTCCTTTAAATCTTTTCTCAGGGCATTTTCGAGCGCAACCCAGGACCCTCTGCCTGCAGCTGGACTCCAGACTGTACTGAGTGTCCTGCCGGCTCCTAGTACCATGCTCAGCAATGAAAGTGTCATTTTGCAAAGGGTAAATTCTTCACTCCAAACCTGCTTGTGTCATTTAGGAAAAAAAATTTTCTAAATGCAGTATTGTATAGAAAGCTTGGACCTTTTAAACTTGGACCAAGAAACCAAATTAAGACCTTCAAGCATGTGGTGTGTGTTTATATATATAAAAAATCCCTCCCCTACAATGAAAACCAACCAAACAAACAAAAAACCTAAAAGTGTATACCTGCTTTCTGACTTCACAGCAAATCAGAAATTGCATAGGATATACTTTGTGCAAGGCAAAATGCCTGTTAAGTATCTGGAATATAACTTGCTTAGAGTCCCGGTATATCAGATATCATCAAATTTGTGTTTTAAGTAGTCTTTCATGACCTTGGCAATTGGGAGTTCATCAAGTAGCTTTAGATTTTGAAGGCCTATACATTGTCGGATTTTAATTCGGCACAGGTCCTGCAAGTTTCTGGGCTGTCCTAAAAAGAAAGGAGAGAATGTTATAAAGCTAAGAAGTATAATATTTAAAGCAGACTTTGAGGTTTCGAAAAGGACTGCTCCATCGTATAGTGCTCTTTATGGACCACACACAAAGGAAGGACACTAACTAAACAGTGCCGTGGTGAGACCTCTGGACCGATCGATCCCTTCCACACCCTCTGTGCGGCAGATACTTCCACCTCCACTTTACAGAGAAGGGTACTTTCCATCTCGGAGATTTAGTGCCTTGCCCAGTGTGTCAGACAAACAGTCAACTCCTAGTTTGGGACTAAGGCCAGTTCTTCTGACACTAAGCTTGGTATTCTTTCTACTGCAAATCAGAGTTTGGGTCTTGTCCTGAAGGGGCATCGACTGTGTAGGGGAGCCTCTGCGGGCCAAGCATTTGTCGGGGCCCAGGGTCTCCACCTGGAAAGCATGGGTGCAACAAGACACTCTCCCATGTGTCATTCCAGTGGTGCACCTGGATGCCACAGACTCGATGCCCATCAGCTTTCCAAGAACAGCTGCCCATCTGTGCATGGTCCCCCTGGACAAAGGAGAACCCTGGCTTGGGGGGGAGGGAGAGGGGGAAGGGGGAAGGGGAGAGGAAAGGGGAGGAGGAGTAAGAGGGGTGAGAGGCAACATTGCAGGAAGTTGGAGGCTTCAGCTTCAGGCCTCTCGTCCTGACCACCTGCCACAAAGTCCTATTGTTCAACTCAAGCAAAAAACAGTAAGGTCCACTTTCTTTCATTTTCAAATACTTTGTTTTACATCAAAACAATGCAGATGGCCCCATCATAAGTAAAAATTCTTCAGCAGTGTGTATTCTTCAGGAGTGTGTGGATTCACTGACACTGTGCTCTTCTAGTCAGTGGTAAGAAAACAGAAACTAACATATATTGAGTGGTGTACCATGCCATGTATTCACTCCTGTAATCCTTTTATGAAGGAAGGACTTTGACCAACATCCCCATTTCAATGACAGCCTCAGAAAGATGAAGCGACATGCTTAGAGCCAAGTAGATGCTGGATTTCAGTGCCTTGAAGGTCTCAAAAATTCCTTTCCACTTTTAAAACTGATGGAGGACCCAAAAGAACTTGGGATGTGGACTACATCTAGATAATTATACCATATCTGAAATAAGAACAGGAATTTTAGCGATCCATATTCATTTAGAATAAAAATAGACTCATTACCTGTGAAATGGTAACATGATGAAAAATACATTTTCCAAAAGAAAACAAATAGAAGAATAGCATTCTTTCGTATTTCTGCAATGCTTTTCAATGCGTGGCTTAATAAATCATAGCTGAATTTTCACATGTGCTTCTACATTCCATCCGTTAAGGCAAACTCACATCATCCGGCCTTTAGAAAGCTCCAAGCCAGAAGGGAGTGAAAGGGGAAAATAATGCCTTACTACTACCGTGAAAGTTGTTTTGATTTTGCAGACACCATGGAAGGGGACAGAAGGGCTTCCCGAGCCTATATGAAGAACCACTGCTGAACTCAGTACTTTGCTTGAAATGCACTTGCTCATAACGACCACCACTATTTAAAATGAAGTGAGCTTCCCCTTGGAAATGACAGGCAGCTGGGGGATGCATGGCTCAGAAATCTGCAGAAGGATCCAGGCCCAGATGTGACACATGCACCCTCAAGTCCCTGGGTAAGGTCATGGTACCTCTATCTTCAGATCTCAGCCAACACTTTATGGGAGAAGACAGTCAGATTCTCCATCAGATACCCCAGAGCTCCCTGATGCTATGATGCTCGCCAACACTTAAGGCTGAGTTTTATGTTTATGTCTTTGGTGCTCGGCTTCCTCACCCCCCCCCCCAAGGGCAGGGCCACTTCTGACTCCACCTGCCAATGTAAACCCAACACCCGACACTCCACGAGTCTTTGTTGAACAAATTAATACTTAACAGGCGTCTCTTAAAGTATAAAGCAGCCGACTCACAGCTATGTCAACAGCAAGTCATTCCTAACTTGTTTTGAATTATATCTCCTTATCTGTGGGGCCACCTTTAGGAAGGGAACGCAGTATCATCATTTTTCTTTTTGTATTTTAGGGAAAGGACTACAGGATGTTCAGGGTTTCACTACTAGACCAGACTTGTAGTGATCTGCCTGTTTTCAGCCTTCCAAGAGCTGGGATTATAGGCGTGTGCCACCATGCTCAGTCTCAACTGCCTCTCAGCGCACCCTGTGGACAGGGCTGGCACAGCAGGGAATCAAAACCCTGTCCCCTGTGCCTGCTTGCAGGTGCTTTAATTTGCTGAGCTATTTGGCCAGCCTTATCACTTTTCAGTAAATGCTCATAGTAATGTAACCCAGACTATGAAGCAGATGTGAATCTTATTTTTTGTTTATTTACTTTTTTATGCATATAATACAGGGTCTTCAGGGTCTACAGGATCCTACATAGGTTGGACTCACAGTGATCCTCCTATGTTCAGCCTCCCAAGCGCTGAGATTACAGCACACCACCATGCCCAGTCTCAATAGCCAAAGGTGGGGCCTGTGTGGCAATGAATCTTAATTTTTTGTAAAGTTAAGAATTTTTTGTTCCTAATAGGTGGCAGGTTCTTTGGAAGTGTAATTTTAATGAAACAAACTACCACAATATATTCAGGCAAATACCAGGAGAGAACAAAGTGGACATACATCATGCAGATTTAAATGAAAACACTCTCAACAAAATAGTAAGGACAAATGGAATTCGCTTAGCTAAGGTAAAATAAAAAGGGATCGAGACAGGTTACATACGCTGGGGGGGGTGTCTTCTGATAGTTGTGGGATATTTTTGGTTTTGGTGCTAGAGATTGAACTTGGGACCTTGCACTCGCCAGGCAGGCACTTACTCCACTTAGCTATATCCATGGCCCCCCAATAGTTGTATTTTGTAGTGCACAGATCCTTACAAAGAGGACCACGGTATTTCCTGTCCCCTCTTGCTTTTTTGTAGTGTGGCTGGCTATTCCTCATTCAATGACTGGGAAAGGCAAACTCAGATAGACAGCTGGGAAGCAACCCGACACCCTTATGCTAATACTCTTCCCAGTCCTATTCAGTGAATTCTCCTACCATTTAACAGTTCAAGGCATCAGTTAGTGATTTTATGTATGTGCTCTAGTCTGCTCTCTGGAGCACCTCGCCTGGGGCCTCTCCTTGCACCAAGTGGCTCACTCAGCTGGCTGGGAGCTCCCCCAGGACCATCATGGCTGAAATACACCGGGGCTGCTTCCCTCAGTGGGCATTCTGGGCCTACCCAGAGTGCAACATTTTGCTCAACTTACTACTGATTTTTTTCAACAGTGTGCTGAGGCGCATCTATTCATACTTTGGGAGAACGTCATCTACAGATTCCTTGAGCACGTCACTCCTGTCTGCAGAGTCACCTTTCATGCTAGAGACACAGCATGGAGGTTGAAAGGCTTAGGCCTACAGCCAGGCCACAGGGTCTGCCTCCTGGCTCCTGACCTTACCACCCACACACTACGTGATCTTGGGAAAAGTGGTGAGTCTTCTGACTCAGTTTCCTCCTGATAAAAGTACCCACCTCAAAAGCTTCCCAGGCATTAAAGAAGCCTAAGTTTGGTTACATGCCGACAGTAATACCAAACACACAGAAGTACTTGGTAACTAAATTTTAATGTATTAATTTTTAAATATTTGTAAGAATAATGTTTGTTACTTATTTTTTTCCAGTACCTAAAACTGGACTCAAAACATTTATACTGACTGACATGGCGCCTGCCCTCCCCTGCTCCTTTTTAACTCTTTATTTTGAAACAGTGATAGTATAAGTCACTAAGTTACCCTACTTGGGCTCAAACTTGAGACACTCCTTCCTCAGCCTGACAGGAGGCTGGGATTACATGTGCTGCCATACCCAGCCATGTTTGCTTCTAACTCCCAGGAAAGCAGAAGTCCCCTTCTCTGGAAAGGAAAATCTTCATCTTCCTGATACTAAGAAGAGAAAGAAAACCAACCAACAGCAGAACTGTGAAGGGGCAAGTGGTAATCCAGTACTAAAAAGTCTTGGGCAAGTTGACAGAAACTCCATGTTCGAAATTACCACATGAGTTGAATCAGGCTGAGATGTGAGGACTTCTAACTTCATAAAAACATGTACACTAATGAATAGAAGAGTCTAATTATAGGGTCTCCATTTATATATAGAATATGAACTCATCTTGCCATATATCAGCATTGTTGAATCAACAGCAGACTAAATGACAAAGAGTGAGAAGACTACTCATTGTAATTACTATTATTCTTAAGACTATAACAGGAGTCTTTTTCAGGAATAGCAGATTATAGTTAAAAGAACTTCTTGTCCACAGCTCTCTCAGGAATGCTTGGTGAACAACCATGACAAATGGATGGTGGATTGAATATTAAGGATGAAGGGTAGAGGAGGAGGAAGAAGCAGAGGTGAGAAAGAATTCAGGGAATGAAAGAATGATCAAGACAAATGCTTTACTAAGCATCTTAGAGAACTGGTTCCTCCCCTGTCCATAGATTGTAACAGGGGAAATGTAGGGAATATGTCCCAAAAGAGTACAGTTTAAGACACAATAAACACATCAGGGGGTACAGAAAAGCCATAGGGTGTTCAGACTAATGAACTACAATGGAATTACATAACAGTTCAAAGCGTTATTAGTCTTTCCATTCTGTAAGAAGCCCATCATTAGTAATAATGGGGCTGGCATAAAATACAAAATCAGGCTTTAAAGGGTCCAATTTAGTGTAAGTTACAAAACTAGTGATAGCAGCATAATTTAGGAAATTAAATATGTGACACCATCACCCTTAGACACTGCCACTGCTGCATGTATCAACCATAAGACACATTTATTTATTTGGATAAAAATATCTGGATGCATAAAGGTAAACAGAAAGAGAAAACACTGTTAAACAGCCAAAGTGAACAGCATGGGTGTCTCCGGGGCCCAGGAAAGGAGGGGGAGGCTGCCGTGGGAGGAAAGCAAGAGCTGGCCTCCTGGAGATTATGCCCAGTCTGACCCATGTGCCCTCATCC